>ONZH01024452.1:0-261463 GCA_900303285.1 Rhinella marina | reverse complement strand
GTTCTAGGATTAGCATACAGTCCAGATCACACTAAATCTTTTCTGTGTGCTACAGTCCAGGACCTCTGGTACAAATGCCTAAAACTTCACCAACTGTCTCCTGAACTTTGGCTCTACTTCCCTCTTGCTGATATATAGCACCTAGAACTTCTGCAGTCTCTGCCTTTTGGGCAAGTAAAGGTGTTACATAACCACTGACATATAAAACTATGTCCAAAGTCAGCATAGAAGGACCAATTTATCAGACCAAGACAATTAGGGATTGATAGGGATATGGCCCTACAAAAAAATAGCACAGTGCACACAATTTTGTCTGGCATCTTTCACATCAATATATGTACATGACAAGAATGAGATCTATGCACATCCTACCTTGCCACTCCTAGTTTGACCTCTTGAAGAGCTTGAACAACTATGTTGTGTTTTCATAGGGTATGGATGAAAAGCAGGAAACCCCCAAACATCCTATAAAGAGAATCAGTGAAGCACATACAGTAAACGTATTACTTTTTTGAATAAATGTGTATATTCTTCTACTTTATATATTTAGATATTCTAATCACTTTATAGTGATCACTTGTCCAAGGTTGCCAACCAGAATTTTTCTTTTTTTCTGGACAACTCATCCCAAAATCAAAGACAACCAACATTTTTTATGGACACATTGGAAAACCATAATAAATGATAAAGAGTACAAGTAACACAGGTCTACAGTTCAATATACTGATATGAACTCATTACCAGCATTTATTGTAATCTGTAAAGTGATGAAAATTACCACCAAATGAATCTAGTCAAGTACAACCATACTGAAAAAAATCATGGACACTTCTATTTTTTTAACGGACACAGCAAAAAAGTTGCCTATTTTTAATAATATGGACTGTCCTGAAATTTCTGGACAGTTGGCAACCCTGGACCTATCCTCAGATAAGTCATCAGTATCAGGCATCATAGGTCATCTGTATTAAAATCTCAGAAAACCTTTTTAACCATACTAAGTTCTTTGAGATCTATAATTTTAACACATCAAACAATTCTATTAATACTTGACATTTCTTCCATTCATTTATGTATAATATAGTATTGCCACTGGGCCGGGGGGCATATTTTTTATAACTGTTCCTCAGTGGAAAACCATACAGTATGCAAATGAATAAACTGTGAATTTGTGTACTGTGCTTTTACAAGGACAGTGATATCCAAAGCAAATCCTGAGAAAATGGTGTATTGTACTATCAGATCTTTGCACATACATATCATTGTTACCCATCTAGATTATATTGGTAACTCATCCTATAGATTAGAAGTTATTTTCCTGCATTGGCCAAGAATGTACCTGTGACTGCTTTGAGACCCTTGAGGAGACGGCACCCAGCCCTGGATGGCCCCATACTCCTCACTATTGAGTAGCTAGAACCTGTTCAAGAGGCCTATCCCTGGAGGACCTGTATTAGCAAAAACGAGTCTGAGAATAAGATAAAGGTTCCTGAAAAAAGTGTAATGGGGGACAAAACACTAGGATCTTCTGACTGAGAAGGAAAAACCCAGTATGATAATTAAGTGGCAAATTTGTTTTTTTGCCATGGTGCCTATGATGTTTAGGTACCTCACTGATATTACCTATGAATTAGCTATGAAATATATGAAAACTTGAAATACTTTCCTGCAGAAGTATCCTGACATATATAATGCCTGAAGCACTTTTTGCTAAAAAAAAAATCAAGAAGAAAAATGTATATTCATCTGAAGCTCAGAACATGTCTTATTGCACTGGTGGGAATGGTGGATCGTAAAATACCAGGATTGTTATGACAGTTATGCTGATAGAACGGCTGAAATTATTTTTTATTTTTTATTTTTGCTGTCAAGATTCTGTATGACTAATATAAAGTAAAGGACTAAGCCCAATTTATTTATGTATGGCTTTTGCAATCCTGCTCCTGAATTTTAGAGTTTTTAAGTGTTCATACACAATTAATTAATTACCAATCTGCTGAACTCAGAAAATGTTTGAAGTCTGTTCCTAAGGTCAGGACTTTCAGGATACATAAAAAACTATGACATCCACAGTGCTGTCATAACAGTGACATCCACAGTGCAGTCATAACAGTGACATCCACTGTGCAGTCATAACAGTGACATCTACTGTGCAGTCATAACAGTGACATCCACAGTGCAGTCATAACAGTGACATCTACTGTGCAGTCATAACAGTGACATCCACAGTGCAGTCATAACAGTGACATCCACAGTGCAGTCATAACAGTGACATCCACAGTGCAGTCATAACAGTGACATCCACAGTGCAGTCATAACAGTGACATCCACAGTGCAGTCATAACAGTGACATCCACAGTGCAGTCATAACAGTGACATCCACAGTGCAGTCAAAACAGTGACATCTACTGTGCAGTCATAACAGTGACATCCACAGTGAGGTCATAACAATGGCATCCACAGTGCAGTCATAACAGTGACATCCACAGTGCAGTCATAACAGTGACATCCACAGTGCAGTCATAACAGTGACATCTACTGTGCAGTCATAACAGTGACATCCACAGTGAGGTCATAACAATGACATCCACAGTGAGGACATAACAATGACATCCACAGTGAGGTCATAACAGTGACATCCACAGTGCGATCATAACAGTGACATCCACAGTGACATCGACAGCACCGAGGGTGATCACTATGTTTTGACATGCACAATACTTAAATTGCATCACACAAAGACCGTACACTGACATGAGTCATGGTGTCTGGCAGTCCAGGAGCATGTGCAATGCACATGCGCTGGGAACAAGGAAGGATGGCATTGGGAGGTGGTGATGCTGTCTTCTGCTTCCGATAGGAGGAGAGAAGACCGGCTTGGACCTAAAACGCCCTAAATCCCTAAAAAGCTACAGTTGGGGTCGGGGATGAAGAACCCCTTAGGGCTGGAGAACCCCTTTGACCATGACTTTTGCTAACCATGGCTAATTGTCTATTGTGCTGTGGAGGGGCTAGTTACTGCTCACTTTCATAGGAGCAGTGCTGCAGAAACCAGCTATGTCTGCTTCTCAATGGATGGAGATGTGTAATTCCAGTGCTGAAGCTAATCCTGAGCAACTGATTGGTGAGGATGTTGGGCCCCTGCTGATCTAATATTGATGGCCTATTTTGAGGATAGGTCATCAATATAAAAACCCAGGGAACCCCTTTAATACTGAAATAAGTGCCTAAAATAAATACTACATGTATTTCATCATTCTAGGGGCATTTACGACTGTGACATATGTGAACTTTAGTAAATGAGCTGGATTGCCTGTTGAAGACTTGGTAACTAAACAGCCAAAACACAAACAGAAAAGCTACATCTTTACCAACAATAATAAATATACAATAGCTATTTATATACATCATTTTTAGGAATAATCTATGAAGGTGATGTTTTTAATCCTTATGTGAAACTATTATGAATTATGTGCTATACAACGGCTCCCAAATAATGCATTCCCTCATTTGATTATTTTAATGTGAATTCATTCCATACATGTCTAGAAACTCACCAGCTGAGAGGGGGAACATGCCGCATAGCATATTATTTGGCATTAAGCTTAACATTGATGATCCACATGTGTTTACACAGGAGCTTAATATGGAAAACCAATTTAAATATGTAGATGATATTTGCATTTTCTAATATTTTTCATTCTGTCCATAACAAGTGACAAAATAGCCAGACTCCCTCTCTGCAAGTCAGACCTATCCTAGGTCAACCCCTTTAAAGAGATTATCCCATGACTAATGTAAAAAAAAAATTGAAATCAGACATCATATAGTACATGACAAACTCTCTTTAAAGGGGTCATCCGGTAATCAGTATTGATGACCTATCCTCAAGATAGGTAAAAATATCAGCTCAGCGTGGGTCTGACATCTGAACCCCCCTGAACCGACCCTCCGTGAGCGTCACAGCCTTCTCCTAGGCCATGTGATGTCACCGTACATTGGTCACATGGCCTAGTTGCAGCTCATCCCCATTGAAGTGAAAGGGGCTGAGCAGCAATAGCAAACACAGCCACTATGCAATGCATGGCGCTGTGCTTGTGGAGTGCAGTAGCTCCCTGAAACAGTTGATTGGAGGTGTGCTGGGACTTCGACCCCCACCGATCTGATAATGATTACCTGTTGCTTCAACTGCTCAGCTAGATGCTCTTCAGGCTAGCAGCTCAGCCTATCACAAGATGCTCTTCAGCTCAGCCTATCACAAGAAGGGTGTCCTTTCTGCTGAAGCTCTTTCCCTGTAACTCTCACACATTCTAATAGTAGATAGGGCTGGTGGCAAATTGGAACTGAGCATGTGTGTCCACCTCCGTAATGGTAGTGGGGCCCTGTATAATCTTACATGCAGATACACCCTCTAGGTGGTGCTGGCACAACATATATATATATATATATATATATATATATATATATACATATAGGGCAAGGCAGGAAGTGTACTGCGAGTGAAGTGAGTTCAGTTGAGTGTGCAGTTGAGAAACAGAGAAGTGAAGAGTCAGGTCAGCACATGTTTAGTCTAAGCCAAGGAAAGCTAACTCCAGAGTCAGACGCAAAAGTCAGATGCCTCAGCCAGACTGTAGAGTCAGACAAAAAGAGTCAGCTAACCGAAGCTAGGGCAGGACCTGCTGAACCCAGAAGCCAAATAAGTTGACAAGTAGCTACCCCTCTGAGTTGTGTGCAGACAAAGGGTAGACCTCAAGAGAGGAATAGCAGAAACCCAGAGTGTTGAAGAGTATAAAGAGAGACTAGTAGAGACGAGAGTGTTACCTTAGCCCATAGACTCCATTAGCACCCATGTGAGACAGGATTTAGCCGTCACGTTCCGCAGTTAAGCACAAAGCTATATTTGGAGCTGCATACCTCTATGGACAGTGTGGACACTCGTATTGGAAATTGTGAGTAAACCAGGAAGGCAAGATATATATGTACTGGTCGTGTGAAACAGAGAAGTTTATTGATATATACTCCATACCTGGGCCAGGAGTTACAATAGCCTGAGTGAGACCAGAGTCAGTACCTCACCAAGAGCCTGTTACTAGGATTACAGATACAACTAATTTGTGATGTCCTTTGAATGGATTACAACTACAGCTTTGCATTGCAATAATCTACAGGCAATCTACAGGCAAGTGATTTTCAGTAAATATTCCAGTTATTTATTCAAAGGGACTCCTCTTCATTCTACCACATCATTTGCACCCAAGGGTGCTGGTATCACAAATCTCAGGGACCCTGCCTTGCATCTAAAACCCATATCACCAAGGGCACATCAACCAATATCTGGCAGGAGATCCCTCAACACCAGACTGTGCCCCAAAGGAATCCAGTGCATTCCTTCCACTCACCGCACACCGGCCCAGGAAGCTGCAGAAACGTGAGTACCATCTACCGTATTTTTCGCCCCATAAGACACAGGTTTTTTCCCCCAAAGTGGGGGAAAAATGTCCCTGCGTCTTATGGGGTGAATGTTAATGAGCATTTCCATTATGGAAGCGCTCATTAGCACCGGAGGACCAGGACGCGGTGAAGGCTCTGTACTCACCGCTTCCTGGTCCTCGGCTTGGCTGTGCAGGGCTGCACACAGCGTGAGGGCGCCCTTTGACCTCAGGCTATGCGCGCCAGTTCACAGCACAGCCGACGGAGGAGGAGGGAGAAGAGTGCGGGCAGCGAGGAGCAGCAGCGTCCAGGAGCAGGGTAGGTAAGTGCTTTATTTATTTTATGTCATATAAGGCTGGGGGCACCATCTGAGGCATGGGGGCTGAAGAAAAGAGGCATGGGGGCTGATCTAAGACTGGGGCTGAAGAAAAGAGGCATGGGGGCTGATCTAAGACTGGGGCTAAAGAAAAGAGGCAAGGGGGCTAATATAATAAGTCAAGGGGGCTAATATGAGACTGGGGGCTGATCAAAAGAGACTGGGGGCTGATATTAGGCTGGGGACTGATCAGATGAGGCATGGGGGGCTGATTTAAGACTGGAGGTCTGATCTGAGGTCTGAATGGGGTTATTTATATTGGGGCTCATATCTCAGGTCTGATTGGGGGGTCATTCACTTTGGGGTGTGAGCTGAGGTCTGATTGTGGGTCTGATCTAAGGTCTTATTGGGGACTTCTTAACATTTGGGGTCTGATCTAAGGTCTGATTCAGGGTCTTATTAAAATTGGGGGTCTGATTGGAGCTGTGATCTGAGGTCTCATTAACATTGGGGGGTCTGATTGTTGGTCTGACCTGAGGTCTAATGAAAAATATTTTTTCTTATTGTCCTCCTCTAAAACCTAGGTGCGTCTTATAGGGTGAAAAATACGGTACTACACCCATCAGGCCACTACACTCACATTGCCCCTCCAGCCCAGTTGCAGCAGCACTATACAGATATATTTTACTGAATAACTCTAACACTAAAGTTTTAATTACATGCATTTAGAAAAAAAGATCCATGTGCTGGTTTGAAAATGTAGAATATTTAGAATATTTTTCGTGGGACAACCTTCTTAAAAGAGTTGGACATTGGACAATAGACATTTATCACTTATTTACAGGGTAAGTCTTAAATATCTGGGATCCCTATTGATCACTAGAACAGGCATCCCTAGCTTGTGCTCAAGTTCTGATGGCCAACAGTAGCAACAGAAGAAATGTTATCCAGCCATCACATACACCAAAATTGTTCTCCTCTTTGTAGTTTTTACTTATTATTTTATGTATTTACTATATTTTACTATATTTTATTTCCTTCCATCTGCTCCCTTTTCTACTGTATGTAGATTGAGAAGAAGACTGGACAGATAGAAGGATCCCATGACTGTAGGATCAGGCTACAACCATGGAGATACATACTGTAGTAAAAAGATTACCGGATACGCGCTACTTTGTGGGATAAGTATGCTTTTTTCTTGCAGAATCAGGACAAAGCTATGTTTCTCCACCCTGATGTTATTCCGACTCCAACCCCCTTCACGCTGCTCTAATGGATCACAACCAACCAGTGATAGGAAATCTGAGTGCAGACACCCTCATTGAAATAACATAGTATAGGTCGATTCCACAAAGACACTTTAATTTACTTACGAAACAAAATCTTTAGTAAGACCATGTAAAGATATAACCTAAGAGTTACTAAAGATTTTGTTTTGTGAGTAAATAAAAGTGTCTTTTTGAAATCGGCTGTTGTAGACCTATACTATTTGATTTTACCGAATACCTCTGTACGAAGATTTCCTATCAATGGTTGGTTCCAAACTCCACTCAGGCAATCAGAATAACTCCCTTGATCAATGACCTATCCAAAAATCTAATAATTATAACCTGTAATATTAGTACTAGTGATGAGTAAAGTTATGAAAAATTTGATTTGACGATCGCACCGCCCCCTGTCATTGAACCCCCTCAGATGCTGTGTTCATCTCTGATCATGGCATCTGAGATTAACATTAAGGCCTTTCAGGCGTTCATCTGGTTAAAAAAAATACATACACACCTTATCCATTTGTTTAACGAGAGGCGGTCGCAGTCATCTTGATTGAAGACACTACGGGAAATCTTCCAACATGATGACTTCATCACGCAGGCTGGACACTGTGACATAGTCACTGATGACATCACAGCGCCCAGCCAGCAGGCTGGAATGGTGTTGATAAAAGTCAACCCGTGCTATACTTCACGCAGTATCTTCAAGATGATGCAACAGCCTCTCCACAAGCAAATGAACAAGATGAGCAAATGGATGAGGTATGTTCTTTTTTTTGCTGCCATTTAGGGAAAAATAGATTAGTTGCGACAAAGCGCAAGTAAGTTCAGCTTCAGGGCGAATCAAATTTTTCCTAAAATTCAGATCAAAGTCAAATTGTTTGGCTTCGTTTCGCTGAACAATAATTATTACACTCCAGAAATATATCTAGGCCCCTCTTGAACTCTTTTAGTGAATTCACCATCACCACCTCCTCAGGCAGAGAGTTCCATAGTCTCACTGCTCTTACAGTAAAGAATCCTCTTCTGTGTTTGTGTACAAACCCTTGTTCCTCCAGACGCAGAGGATGTTTTATTTGTATTTTACATATTTAATTTTTTCAGTGCTTCCTCGCTACCCTTCTGTTTTAGTGATTTTAATTTTTTTAATTTTTTGTCATTTATTGCTTCTTTTACATTTCTATTTACACAAAGTTTTTTTTTCTTGTTCCTTACCCTCCTATTGCCATAAGGTATGTATGAGTTTGGATGGTTTTAGAATCCCATGTTGTGGCTGCATTATTATTTTTGAGGACACCGTCCCAGTTAGTGAGGCCAATGGCCTCTCTTAGTTGGTCAAATTTAGCTTTTTTGAAGCTTGTTTTTTCGTGCCTTCCTGAAGAAACACTTTTTTGAATGACATGGTAAGACATTGTTTTGCAATTAAAATGTGCCACATCTGTCCACGACATTTAACATCTCACCTGACTGTGTCCAGTATTCTCCTTCCCAGGTGAAGTAGGATATATCCTGACAAGTCTTGCGTTGTCTTCACATGTCCCACTTTTTGAACTTTCTTGGTTATTTTGGCTCCAAACAAATTTTTCACTGTCTGTTCTAAAGAACCTATTCACTGCAAAGACATGGCTGGCTGGAAATGAATTACGATGATGATCTTTCTGAATCCTCTGAGGTTGTCCTTCAAGCCCTTTCACCTTACTATTGGTGCTCTTTAAAAGCATGGTATTGTCACCACAGGAGATGAGCTTTACAGGCGGTGCTAACCTTTGATTCGAAAGTTGTAAGATACATGTTTGAATGTGACCATGAAAAGAAGATTTTGCCAAATTTTCAGAGTAGTTTGAACATGATTTCCAGGCATTTTGGCCTCTGAGTTTTACTATAGCATCTTTATAAGTTTCTATTAAGTCAGTACCATGTCTTCCAGTTGTATCTTCCCCGTTGATCTTTTTATTGTCATGGATTGTACACAGTATAGAGGCAGGGCTGTTAGTAACAATTTGTTGTCTTTCACTTTGATCTGTGGATATGTTGACCTTTTCTTCAGATGCATCAGGTGATATATCCAGTTTGTATCTGCTTGATATATTGTCTGTGATACATAATAGTCTTTTCACTCTGTTGCCTTTTTCTCCAGTATTAACATCCTTCACAGCTGTGGAATATTTCATTGTAAACTGTCCAGATGGCTTTGTCTTGGATTTATCTTCTTGGACACTGCTGATGCCTTTTAATATAGGACTATCAAAGATATTAGTTAAGGACAATACTTTATCATCTGTTTTGTACTTGGCAGTAGACATCTTGAGATATAAAGCTGGTGATATAACAAGGCTGTTTATACTGAGGTGTTGGCATCTCCATTTAGACGATCCAGATAAACGAGTTAATAATTCCTCCTCTTGCATTCCAAGCACTTAAAGAAATCAAAAATATATGTTAAAAGTTTAGATTTCAAGTTCTACATGTTGACTAAAGCTCCACCTCTGGATTTTAAAGGGTTGTCCAGTTTCAAGTGACGTGAACAGCACAGAGGATCCACCTGCAATAAAGCAGTGCTCATTACTTATCTGCCAGATCCCACAACACCATTCAGGTTCACACAGCCGCCCTCTGTTTACTCGGCTACAGCAGTGACATCATATCAGCAATAAATGACTGCTGTAGCCAATCACTGGCCTCTTTAAGGCACCATTGATTGGCTGCTACAGTCACATGTTATCAACATGACATCACCACTGCAGCCAGGTAAAGAGAAGCCAGCCGGGAGTACTGAAGCAACGGTGCAGGATCTGCCAGGTAACTAAAGATCACTTATTTATTGTAGGCGGATGCTGTGTGTTGTTCAGTTTCCTCCTGAAATTGGACAACTACATTAACAGTAAGTCTATGAGAATTATGAAACACACATTCTTAAGGTGGGACAGCCCTTTTAACTAATTACTGTAATTATTATTTATTAGTAGATTAAAATTTTCTGTATTTTATATGATCCTGTTTGTAACAAGGTGGCCCCTGGCTCTGAATGGGGTTCCGCATTGTGGCATCAAGGGCATCCAGCTACTGTACCTCACTAGGGATATAATAATACACTAATTATTACTCATATTTGTGTAAACTTTTTGTAACAAACTAAGTTAAACAATAATTCTTCTAATAGTTTTGCTTTTCTTAATATGCTTCTATTATGTTTTCTTAGAGACAATGCTCCATTAATCTTTCCTGTTTATTCACATTATACACGGGAATGCTTGAATGGAATTCATTGTTCAAATTGAAATAGTAACAATACAATATAATTGCTTGTAGCATAAACTGAGGACAATTTAACACGTAACCCTATTCACTGGCAAAGTGGCAAATTCTTTTTTATTTGTTCGAAACACTAAGAGTAATTAAACTTCAAAGCAAAGTCATTGCTAATACTCTAATAAAGATGCAAATTAAAAGAATGACTTGCGTAGCAGATTGTCATGATAAATTATGATAAAATTCCCTACAGGCAGAAATAATTTCACGAAACAAAAGCATGTTAAACTAACACTTAATTTGTTGAATAAGGGAGAGAATGGTCAGTTTTTAATAAGTGTTTTCCCTGTTCTCCTGAGATTTGAGAATTGGCACACTATTATAAATTTATAGGATTTGAGGTGATAGCAGCTTTAATGGAGAAATTGGAAGCCATTTCTTGTCATAGTGATATTGATTCATCTCACCAATATCACTCATGCTAGATCTACGTAATGTTGCCAACATTTTTAGGATTTGTATTTCAAGTTAACCTCTAACCACAAGTGGCTCAACTAAACTCATTTTTGGCTATATCTGTCTTCTTAGGTGGCTTCATATTTTGAATTCTCTATAGCTCAATAATTTATATAATGAAAATGATTAATAAAACCAACAACGTACATAGAACATTGTCAGGAAGAAGTTTGCACACATATATGCAACACAGTTTCACACATAATATACACAGAATAATACCCACAATCCACACACAGGGATGAGCGAACCCGTGGAAGTTCAGGACAAAGTTCAGGTTCGGGACCCAAACTTGACCCTGAACTGAAGTCAATGGGGCCCCAAACTTCACTTTATTATTTTCCATTATAACATTGTTATAGCAGAAAATAATAGCATTATTAAGACAGAACGCAAAAGAATATGGCGATTTAGGGAAAAAAAAAACACCACCTCATCCACTTGATTGTGCTGCCACAGCTTCTTCTATCTTCCTTTGGCAGGTCCTGCTGAATGAAGATAGAAGGACCTGCGAAGATGTGTGTCACAAAGGAATGTGTGTATAATTTTATACCTTTTTATATTATATATATACTTTTTATATTATATTTTTATACTTTGTAACTTTTATAAAGCTTGTGTATAATATATGTATATATTTAACTAGTCCAAGATGGCCCCCGTACTCTTATCAATATGACTTTTTCAGGCTAGTGACGTAGAATGGAATGCAACTTCTATCCAATCAAGAATAATATTGTTTGCTATTTGCATGCTTACGCCCCCTTTCCTTTTTGTATCGAATAAGTACGTGTGTTAATAAAGGAAAAGCCAGAGGCTGTAATGATTTTGCCACAAAAGCACGGCCAAAGGACTTAATACTGGAATCATAAGTCTGTGTTTTGTCCTTAATTATTGTGCGCACCCGTGTTCAAAACAATTCGGAATGACTGACTGAATTCCAGAAAGGACAGGTTTAAGTCCACCTCAACAGTTGGCGACGAGGATGGGATCCCTGAAAGGAGCACCAGCACTCAGCGTCCCAAACTTCGACTGATGCCACGGGCACCACTCCTTCCCGAGGGGACTGATCACCGTAACCGACCACGGTAAGTTACATATACACTATATGTGATAACTTGCCTGTGGCTCAAGGGGGGAGTGGTAGTATGGGGTTTAGGTTTTGTGGGGCCTGAGTGAAACGTCATGTGACCAGATGCCTGGTGGTCTCCGCCGGGGATTCCGGAAACAGCCCCTCAGGAAAGGTCACGTGGGGATTCAGTCAGATCATGTTAGGGGCCCAGACTGACAGCGGAATCTGTGAGAACACGTTGAAGTAGTGATTTAGGTGGCGCCTGGGTATACCAGCAAGTTACTCAGAACGCGCGCCTAGAGTAGGGATTTGGGCGGCGCCTGGGTATACCAGCAAGTTACCCGGAGTGTGCGCCTGGGATTTTGGTTACGCCTGGGTATACTGACGAGTTATCCAGAGCGCGAGCTGGGGTATACCAACACGTTACCCGAGTCTCAGACCAGTTAGTTAGTTAGTTGTTAGGTTGTTAGTTAGTGCGCTGAGTGGTAACCGTCGTGCCCATTGTTGCAACTCCCTCACGGGCGAAGTGATGATTGCAGTTTGAAGTTTGAAGTTTAGCCGCTTGAGTCGGCGTGTAAATTGGGGAGATCGTAGTGTGTTTCTCTCTCCCCGGGGAAATCGTAGTGTGTTTCTCTTTCCCCTCCCCCCGTGATTTATTGGCTATTCGGAGGACGGTTAACTCAGGTTGGCGAAAGCGGCCGCGCCAATAGGGCACTGTAAAATATGCTTCAAATGTTCAAAAAAAACAGCACAGTCTCTCGACTGGTGCTCAGAATGCTGTCAGTCTGGTGGAATAAAGAAGGCAAAAAAGATATGTGAAGGATGTGAAAAGCTTGTTTAAGATAATTGGGATGCCTCCAGGAGGCAGATTACAGCCCAGTGAAGGTTTGATCGATGTAGCAAGAGCCTTCTATAGAACTGCTTCAAATCAGAAAAAAGGGGGAAAAAAAAAAAAGATGGACTGTGGAAAGTGTATTGAAGGGAAAGAGAAGTTGGTTAGAAGGGTAAATAGGCTGGTGCAGGAAAAACGGTTGATATGGTTTATGTAAGTGACTTATAGAAAGCTGCAAAATGGCGGATTTGGCTCCTAAAGTGAAACAGTAGGAAAAAAAAAAAGAAAAAAAAGGATTTTCTTCAGTTTTAGTTCAGCTTTGTGTCTCCTGCAGTTTGCAGTTTCACAGCAGCCCCCCGCCTTTGGAATTTATGACTATGATAATCCACTTGTTATGTCTGTGTGGACCAGAAATCTGACCTTGTATGTTGCCAGAGAACCGACTAGTAGATGAAGGTCACACAGCCAAGTATACTGTGAGCGATATCTGCTCAACTGTGATGATGAAGCCAAATTAAGGGTTAAGTTGAGAATGGAAGAAATCATCACTCACAGGGAAGTGTTCTGGCATTAGGCCAAAAAGGAGTGAACACTGGACATTCGGCCTTGAATTTACATTATATTCTAGATTTTGTGAAAAGAAAACAATGCGAGCATCAGCGGAAAATTATTAAAATATAAGAAATTAGTCTGGGCAGAAATGTATAATGAAAAGACAAATGATTACTTTTACATGCCGCCAGCACAGCCCCTAAGATGACGCAGGTGGACCCTGCCACGCTTCCGATGCAGACACATCCCCCTGCATATCACTAACCCCCTCAATCTCCCTCTTCAGAGGGGTGGACCTGTAAAGTACGTCAGTGCCAAAACCACGCCCGCGGCTCACCTCCTTGTATTCAGTTATCACACAAGATGGCAAGTCCTACGCGTCCCAATTTCCGTTCCAGCAGCCATCTTAACTAATCCCATTCCCACTCCGGTGGCCATCTTAACTCCTGCAACTTCCTTTCCAGGTAGCCATCTTAACTGAGGGAACATCAGTCCCCGCCCAGCGGCCATCTTAGTTACTGGTATTCTCCATGACATGGCTACAAGTGGGAAACAATGCACATAGATGCAAGTAGAAGCACAACGAGTACTCGACTTAGTAAATGAAGGATATACATATACCTGTAATTAATTAATATTGTTTAATTAGAAATCAGAGATTTTATAAATTAATAACTTTTGTTTTTCTCTTTCTAGCAGCTTGTAAATGTCCAAGAGTCGAGACAATAGTTTAACAATGTGTTGTAGGAGTGAACAACCGAAGACAATGGTATTATGTGCTAGCAATTGATTCACTTAATGTTTCTTTCTACCCCCTCCGTACAGGATGGTTTTCTGTGTGTATCCGTATCCAGGAAAGCTGTGTCTCTGAGAGTTGACTTATTCAGTAGAATGTGAATAAATGTAGCTTGAAGTTGTACTTGTGTGTGGACTGTGCGTGGATGCAGCAGAGAAAATGAAGGAATGTGTATGATGTACTACATTTGTTTTTCTTTATATGCGCATTGGGGATTTTTATTTTTCCTTGGTACCAAATATTTTGACCAAACTCTACATTTTATTTTTGAAAACAAGGCAATGAAACGTTTATGGGCCCTTCATGTTTTGTGTCTGTATTATCAGATCTGTTTGTTTCTATGTTTGCTTTTTGTCGACTTGTTGTATGTCTAATGTACTAACATCAGAGATCTGACCTCATGGACAACCAAGACAAGACTGACTCAAACAGGGAAGCTCACAGTGTGGACTAAGGGGGGAGGGAGGAGGACAATGCTGACGTCACAGGTACAAAGACAGCCCTTGTGCACATCTCCTAGTTACGAGTACTCTGTTCATTCAAAAGGAAAAAAAAAAAAAGGTCCAATCATTTCCACATCCAGAAAAGTTGGGTACTGCTACAAAATGTGCAGAATACACAATATCACACATTTAGTAAACATCAAACATCGTTAGGTATCTCAAGAAGGTTGGTTATTAATAAAATATTAATGGTATTGTGTTTTATTTGGTTCAAAAGATTTACATCACACAAGATACCCGGGTATTGGTATTGATTAATGTATTGAAATATGCAGGACTATTTATAAATTAAAAAAAAAAAAAAAAATCATGATTTAGAGTCTCACAAAAGTCCATTTTGATTTGACAGAAGACCTCTTTGGTCTCATTGGTAAGTGTTATTTACATACAGTGTTGGACCGACAAAAGTTCTAAGGACATTTGTTTATTTGATCAATGATGGAGAAGAAACCACCTCAGCAACGGCTTATTCTAACATGAACTGAGTTTTTTGAGTTGACTTTTTGATTGTGTGGAACTGTTCCGGTGCATCTTTCCTGTGTGCAGCTAAAAAGAGCTGGGACTAACAACCTCGGGGAAAGTCCAGGAGCTGCTACGTCCAGTCTACAAGGTGTGGTAAGACACAGTTGTCAGTAACCCGTCACCCAACAAGAAACAACTTCGACCACGGGTCTGCCATGCTGAACAAGGCCTTGCTGTTCGTACTATGGCTGTCCAGGGGTGGACCTTAACGGTAATCTGTGTGCCTAACCAGCAGAGCTGATGCAGACCAGTGAGGGTGGGAGGTCCTTGTGTCAAAGCTCCTCCCACAGTCAAGGTAACAGACTGTTTATCACCCACTGATAAGAGGCTCTAACATCTACACTGACATCTACACCTGCAACCCCTTCCCATACATAAGGAGGGGTCATAGACTGCACTTTATAATAACAAGCATTACGTGATGGACAATTGACTTTGCACCAAAAACTTTTGTTATTATCCAAGAAGATCGAAGAGGAAACGACCATGGAGAGACACTTCCTGTTAGTCCAACACACAATTTTTGTTTTTTTTTAGAAATCCAATGGTCCACAAATAGGTTTCTGTCAAATGATTAGGATAAACCCAAGTACATAGGGGGGTGCCTGTTGGGTTTCAGCCTTGGTGAAGACTACCTTTTCCCCCATGTCCGTCTAGACACTCTTGACTATTAGAAAATCAAAGATTAGGGAAAAATTCAGTCTTTAGGGGGGACTGTGAAGGTAGACCGGTAGAAATACTGAATTTTCCCCTTACAGTGTTATGTCATTTGTATATACATGTATTTAATGCTATACATATATATATCTCAGCTTTGTAAATGCTTATGCAGCTGTGTAGAATGTCTATATCCTGGTATTGTGTCCAAGATGCTGCGGTGCAGTGTGTCACAAAGGAATGTGTGTATAATTTTATACCTTTTTATATTATATTTATATATATACTTTTTATATTATATTTTTATACTTTGTAACTTTTATAAAGCTTGCGTATAATATATGTATATATTTAACTAGTCCAAGATGGCCCCCGTACTCTTATCAATATGATTTTTTCAGGCTAGTGACGTAGAATGGAATGCAACTTCTATCCAATCAAGAATAATATTGTTTGCTATTTGCATGCTTACGCCCCCTTTCCTTTTTGTATCGAATAAGTACGTGTGTTAATAAAGGAAAAGCCAGAGGCTGTAATGATTTTGCCACAAAAGCATGGCCAAAGGACTTAATACTGGAATCATAAGTCTGTGTTTTGTCCTTAATTATTGTGCGCACCCTTGTTCAAAACAATTCGGAATGACTGACTAAATTCCAGAAAGGACAGGTTTAAGTCCACCTCAACACTTCTTTAAGTAAAAAAAGTTTGGATTCGGGTTCGCTCATCTCTATTCACACATAATAATATTTTTTATTATATATCCAGTCCAGACATTGATTACCCCTATTGTGTCCTATGTACACCATGTTCCAAATTATTATGCAAATTGGATTTAAGTGTCATAAAGATTAATTTATTGTTTCTTATGGCTCTTTGGATTACCTTTGGATACCTGTGATAATTAGTTTGCCAGGTGAGCTCAATTAAAGGAAAACTGGATGTTCCGCAATATTAAGCAGGCCACTGTTATCAAGTAAAATGGGAAAGAAAAAAAGGATCTCTCTGCTGCCAAAAAGCATCAAATAGTGCAATGCCTTGGACAAGGGATGAAAACATTAGATATTTCACGGAAACTTAAGCGTGATCATCATATTGTGAAGAGATTTGTGGCTGATTCAGAGCACAGATGTGTTCGTGCTGATAAAAGCAGAATGAGGAAAGCTTCTGCCAGGCAAGTTCATTGGATTAAGAGAGCAGCTGCTAAAAAGCCATTACAAACCAGCAAACAGATATTTGAAGCTGCTGGTTAGTGTTGAGCGAGCACCTCTGTGCTCGTATGCTCGGGTGCTCTGGCCGAGCACTAGGGGTCTTTCACTCGTAAAAGTCTGCTAATTAACTGAATTTGTACGCATTTGCGCACAATGCGTACGCTTTCGTGTACAAAATGCGTACGCATTAGTGTACTAATTCATACGCATTAGCATACAAATTTGTACGCATTAGTGTACAAATCAACATTACAGTGCGGGGAAGAGACTCGAGCATTGCGCTCAAGTACACTCGGTGTTCGTCCGAAACGGTTGCAGTGGGCCCAGACATACAGTCATGGCCAAAAGTTTTGAGAATGATACAAATATTAATTTTTACAAAGTCTACTGCTTCAGTTTTTATAATGGCAATTTGCATATACTCCAGAATGTTATAAAGAGTAATCAGCTTAACAGCAATTACTTGCAAAGTCAATATTTGCCTAGAAAATGAACTTTATCCCCCAAAACACATATCAACATCATTGCAGCCCTGCCTTAAAAGGACCAGCTAACATCGTTTCAGTGATTGCTCCATTAACACAGGTGTGGGTGTTGATGAGGACAGGGCTGGAGATCAATCTGTCATGATTAAGTAAGAATGACACCACTGGACACTTTAAAAGGAGGCTGGTGCTTGGCATCATTGTTTCTCTTCTGTTAACCATGGTTATCTCTAAAGAAACACGTGCAGTCATCATTGCACTGCACAAAAATGGCCTAACAGGGAAGAGTATCGCAGCTAGAAAGATTGCACTTCAGTCAACAATCTATCGCATCATCAAGAACTTCAAGGAGAGAGGTTCCATTGTTGCCAAAAAGGCTCCAGAGCGCCCAAGAAAGACCAACAAGTGCCAGGACCGTCTCTTAAAAGTGTTTCAGCTGCGGGATCGGTCTACCAGCAGTGCAGAGCTTGCTCAGGAATGGCAGCAGGCAGGTGTGAGTGCATCTGCACGCACTGTGAGGCGGAGACTCTTGGAGCAAGGCCTGGTCTCAAGGAGGGCAGCAAAGAAGCCACTTCTCTCCAGAAAAAACATCAGGACAGACTGATATTCTGCAAAAGGTACAGGGAGTGGACTGCTGAGGACTGGGGTAAAGTCATTTTCTCTGATGAATCCCCTTTTCGATTGTTTGGGACATCTGGAAAACAGCTTATTCGGAGAAGACGAGGTGAGTGCTACCACCAGTCTTGTCTCATGCCAACTGTAAAGCATCCTGAAACCATTCATGTGTGGGGTTGCTTCTCAGCCAAGGGAATCGGCTCTCTCACAGTCTTGCCTAAAAACACAGCCATGAATAAAGAATGGTACCAGAATGTCCTCCGAGAGCAACTTCTCCCAACCATCCAAGAGCAGTTTGGCGATCAACAATGCCTTTTCCAGCATGATGGAGCACCTTGCCATAAAGCAAAGGTGATAACTAAATGGATCAGGGAACAAAACATAGAGATTTTGGGTCCATGGCCTGGAAACTCCCCAGATCTTAATCCCATTGACAACTTGTGGTCAATCATCAAGAGACGGGTGGACAAACAAAAACCTACAAATTCTGACAAAATGCAAGCATTGATTGTGCAAGAATGGACTGCTATCAGTCAGGATTTGGTCCAGAAGTTGATTGAGAGCATGCCAGGGAGAATTGCAGAGGTCCTGAAGAAGAAGGGTCAACACTGCAAATATTGACTTGCTGCATTAACTCATTCTAACTGTCAAACTATAAGCTTTTGTTACTCATAATATGATTGCAATTATATTTCTGAATGTGATAAAAACATCTGACAAACACACATAAAAACCAGAGGGCAGCAGATCATGTGAAAATATAATATTTGTGTCATTCTCAAAACTTTTGGCCATGACTGTACATGAAGACTAATTTTCAAACAGTCTTTTTTACTGATGAGTGTCGTGCAACCCTGGATGGTCCAGATGGATGGAGTAGTGGATGGTTGGTGGATGGCCACCATGTCCCAACAAGGCTGCAACGTCAGCAAGGAGGTGGAGGAGTCATGTTTTGGGCTGGAATCATGGGGAGAGAGCTGGTAGGCCCCTTTAGGGTTCCTGAAGGTGTGAAAATGCGGTCTGCAAAGTATATAGAGTTTCTGACAGACAACTTTCTTCCATGGTACAAAAAGCAGAAACGTGCCTTCAGGAGCAAAATCATCTTCATTCATGACAATGCACCATCTCATGCTGCAAAGAATACCTCTGTGTCATTGGCTGCTGTGGGCATAAAAGGAGATAAACTCATGGTGTGGCCACCATCTTCCCCTGACCTGAACCCAATAGAGAACCTTTGGAGTATCATCAAGCAAAAGATCTATGAGGGTGGGAGGCAGATTACATCAAAACAGCAGCTCTGGGAGGCTATTTTGACATCATGCAAAGAAATTCAAGCAGAAACTCTCCAAAAACTCACAAGTTCAATGGATGCAAGAACTGTGAAGATGATATCAAAGAAGGGTTCCTATGTTAACATGTAACTTGGCCTGTTAGGATGTTTTGGATTTAAATAGCTTTTTATTGCAGTGAATGTGACCTCCTAATGCTGATAATTCCACAAATGAACATTTTCAGTTCTTAAAAACATACAAAATGTTTAGAAACTCTACTGTGCATAATAATTTGGTGCATTTTGAGTTTTTTTTTTTATTTTTTAAGAATATACTGTTATCATTGGGAGGTTTGTTCAATAAAATTCGATGTATACTCTAACGGGTGATGACTTTTATTATACTGACATTTGCACCGACCGTTTAGGAAAATCAGAGATAAATATCATTTGCATAATAATTTGGAACATGGTGCATATGTTTATTCTTGCTTACTATTTCAAGTTTCATAAGCAGCAGTGAAAATATTTGCTGTTTTCCGAAAATGCACAAGGAACAACAAACTGGGTAGACATGCATCTGTTTTTTTACTTCTACCATGGTTTGAGGGCACACAACCTTCCATTCAGGGAAAAAAGCCACAAATGGCCAGTGTGGGCACCACTAAATGAAGGGAGGTGAACCAATAATCTGTGGCTACAACATAGCAGAAATTAATATACTGCCCCTTATTGATAATGATTAGTGTTGAGCGAGCATTGTTTGCCCGAGCACTATATTCCCTCGAGCATCAGTATGCTCGGCACATCGTGGTGTTCGGCCGAACACTGCGTGTACTCGAGTGTGATTCTCAAGTCTCCTCCCTGCTACGCAGCGAATAAACGTGCGTGAGAGTAATGGCATTCACTGTAATGTCATAGCCATGTTGATTTGTACGCTACTACACATCGTACGCTAATGCATGCAAATTTGTATGCTAATTCTACGCATTGTACGCTAATGCGTACGAATTTGCATGCTAATGCTACGCATTGTACGCTAATGAGTACGAATTTGTATGCTAATGCTACGCATTGTGCGCTAATGCGTACGAAATTCAGTTAATTAGCGTACTTTTACAGTGAAAGGAGTGAAAGAGGAGAAGTCGCGATTCTGACCTTCTCCTATGAACCAGACACCCTCCCCATGCTGTTCCCTAGCCATTTCTGTGGTGTTTCCACCATTTTCTCACGTTTCCCTATCAACCTGACACCCTCCCCTCTGCAGAGCAGGGGGTGTCTGGTCTTCTCCCATTGACTTTCATTATACTCGGGTGCTCGGCCGAGCACTCGATCACCACCTAGTGTTCGGCCAGAGCACCCGAGCACCCGAACATCGGGTGCTCGATCATCACTAATAATGATCCATATATTCACACATTTGAGAGCTAGAATAACCCTGTGCCCCTCAGTAGAAGAGAAGAGCTAAATGATATTCTAAACGTTTCTCCACCATCTTGTATACCAACACTGCTATGATGGAGAACAGGGGGAAGTTGTGCTGAAAGTGTGGAGGGGGGATCTCAGTGTCTTTTCATATTATACTTAGGAAAACATTATAAAATCATGTGGAAACAGGTATATTAAGGGGTTAAAGAACAACAGCAGTTAAAGGTCAATGAGAAGAGAGGAGAGGAGATGATATTTCATCACTGTGGAACCCAAGGTAAGCAATATAGTTTGTATTCATTTACAGTGGTCGTGACACAAAGACCAGAAACATGGGCAAGAATACAAAGTAGAAATATGTGACACTAAAGACCTAATATAACCACGTTTCGTGTTATTGTCAATGACTCTTGAGGAAACTAAACCATTATCATTTTCAAGCTTAGTAACCCAGAAACAATATCGTTTCTCAATGGCTGACTAGTTTCCTACTTGTAGTTCACATTTCTTTCTTTATTCTTCAAAAGCCAGTCATATGTATTCCCTATAATTCAGTTGAAGCAGAGCTCAAGGTTACATTAAGACACAGCAGCAATGTTCAGGGACTGAAGGATGACTTGAATTTCAATGAAAACTGGATAGACCATATCTAAATGTGACTGGAGCAGGACATGTGGCACTCGTGAATAATTGAACGCTGGAGTGCTGCATTTTAGTCAAATGTCCCAAGATGACTTTATGAAATGTTTGCACATGCTTTCAATAATTTACCTGGAAATGTCAGCATATTTCTATTTAATGGCCGAAATACAAACACAGTCAAAGGAATTTTCCTCAGTAATGGACATGCTCTCTTTTGATGGGTTCTTGCTGTACTATTTATAATGAAAATACAAAACAGATAGAAAACCAAGTAATAAAAGACCACTGCAATAGATGCAAATGGGAAGACAACCCTCTAATACAGTGCCTTGCGAAAGTATTCGGCCCCTGGAACATTTCAACCTTTTGCCACATTTCAGGCTTCAAACAAAAAAATATAACATTTCAAATTTTTGGTGAAGAATCAACAAGTGGGTCACAATTGTGAAGTGGAACGAAATTTATTGGATCATTTAAACTTTTTTTGTAATAATAAAACTGAAAAGTGGGGCGTGCAAAATTATTCGTCCCATTTACTTTCAGTTCAGAAAACTCACTCCAGAAGTTTCTTCGAGTATCTCTGAATGATCCAATGTTGTCCTAAATGACTGATGAAGATAAATAGAATCCACCTGTGTGTAATCAAGTCTCCGTATAAATGCACCTGCTCTGTGATAGTCTCAGGGTTCTGCATCATGAAGACCAAGGAACACACCAGGCAGGTCCGTGATACTGTTGTGGAGAAGTTTAAAGCCAGATTTGGATACCAAAAGATTTCCCAAGCTTTAAACATCCCAAGGAGCACTGTGCAAGCAATCATATTGAAATGGAAGGAGTATCAGACGATTGCAAATCTACCAAGACCCGGCCATCCCTCTAAACTTTCATCTCAGACAAGGAGAAGACTGATCAGAGATGCAGCCAAGAGGCCCATGATCAATCTGGATGAACTGCAGAGATCTACAGCTGAGGTGGGAGAGTCTGTCCATAGGACAACAATCAGTCCAACACTTCACAAATCTGGCCTTTATGGAAGAGTGGCAAGAAGAAAGCCATTTCTCAAAGATATCCATAAAAAGTCTGGTTTACAGTTTGCCACAAGCCACCTGGGAGACACACCAAACATGTGGAAGAAGGTGCTCTGGGCAGATGAAACCAAAATCGAACTTTTTGGAAACAATGCAAAACTATATGTTTGGCATAAAAGCAACACAGCTCATCAACCTGAACACACCATCCCCACTGTCAAACATGGTGGTGGCAGCATCATGGTTTGG
This sequence comes from Rhinella marina, assembly GCA_900303285.1. Lineage (NCBI taxonomy): Eukaryota > Metazoa > Chordata > Amphibia > Anura > Bufonidae > Rhinella > Rhinella marina. The sequence goes on along the minus strand of ONZH01024452.1, from coordinate 238,822 downwards.
GCCTGCTTTTTATCAGCAGGGACAAGGAAGATGGTTAAAATTGATGGGAAGATGGATGGAGCCAAATACAGGACCATTCTGGATGAAAACCTGTTGGAGTCTGCAAAAGACCTGAGACTAGGACGGAGATTTATCTTCCAACAAGACAATGATCCCAAACATAAAGCAAAATCTACAATGGAATGGTTCAAAAATAAACGTATCCAAGTTTTAGAATGACCAAGTCAAAGTCCAGACCTGAATCCAACTGAGAATATGTGGAAAGAGCTGAAAACTGCTGTTCACAAACACTCTCCATCCAACCTCAAAGAGCTCAAGCTGTTTTGCAAGGAAGAATGGGCAAAAATTTCAGTCTGTAGATGTGCAAAACTGATAGAGACATATCCCAAGCGACTTGCAGTTGTAATCTCAGCAAAAGGTGGCACAACAAAGTATTAATGAAAGGGGGCCAAATAATTTAGCACGCCCCACTTTTCAGTTTTATTATTACAAAAAACGTTTAAATGATCCAATAAATTTCGTTCCACTTCACAATTTTGACCCACTTGTAATTGATTTTTCACCAAAAATTTAAAATGTTATATCTTTTTGTTTGAAGCCTGAAATGTGGCAAAAGGTTAAAAAGTTACAGAGGGCCGAATACTTTCGCAAGGCACTGTATGATGCATTTAGTAGCTTCAACTTAACATCCACCTCTCCATTGCAATTAGCAGATCATACTGGGGGGCATAGTTACTTTTAACATGTTCTTGTTATAGGACACTACCTTCCATACAAGTTAATCACATTTATCCCATGCAGGAGATTCTCTAGTCAAGAATAAATGCTTTTAATATACAGTTGAAAGATCTGGAAGGAAAAAGCACAATGTGGCACAAGATTGAAAAATAGCTGAAGTATCCAAGGTTGGTTTATAGCAATGAAGAATTGTTTATCAGAATCTACATGGATGAAGAGCTGATGAATGATGAAGTATTGATGGAATTAAAAGAATACTACCATTGTTACTATAGAGTAGTGGAAATGTTTTCAAGAAAGACAGGTCTTGGTTTACCATCTGGCAGTCTGATGAATGAATTGGCATTGGTTGTTGTCAAGAGTAGACCTTCTGGCCACATGTCTACTGCCAACTATTGGCAGAAATAGACTTATAGTCTGTGAATGTTCTTCATGTTTTCCCTGTACTCACAGTGATGAGGCATCTCATGCAATCAAGAAGGTAGACATTAGCCCCTACAGTGCTCTAAACCACTAGGGATGTTGGCATTGACTCTTTCAACACACTAGACCAGGATTGTTCCCATTAACATTAATATCTTAGTAGGGATATATCAAGATTGACACTTAACACCTATCCATAGATTAGGTAGGGTAGGTAGGGTCTGACGGGTGGGTGTCTGACTAGTTTCATCAGTCATGTGGAGGTACTGTAGGTCCCATATCTCCCGCTTGAATAAAACAGTGGTCAAATATTTGCACTACCACTGCATTCAGTCTTAATTGGATTGCCAAAGATAACAGAGTGCATTGCTCAGCTATCTTTGCTAGTTCCTTATACAGTGAAGGAAATAAGTATTTGATTCCTTGCTGATTTTGTAAGTTTGCCCACTGTCAAAGACATGAACAGTCTACAATTTGTAGGGTAGGTTAATTTTAACAGTGAGAGATAGAATATCCCAAAAAAAAAACAACAGAAAATCACATTGTCTAAATTATATATATTTATTTGCATTTTGCACAGAGATATACATATTTGATCCCCCTGGCAAGCAAGACTTAATACTTGGTGACAAAACCCTTGTTGGCAAGTACAGCAGTCAGACGTTTTTTGTAGTTGATGCGCACGGGTCAAACTCCTCCACGGGCCCACTCCTCTTTGCAGATTATCTATAAATCATTAAGATTTCGAGGCTGTCGCTAGGCAACTCTGATCTTCAGCTCCCTCCATAAGTTTTCTATGAGATTAAGGTCTGGAGACTGGCTAGGCCACTCATGGCCTTAAAGGGGTATTCCCATCTCACAAAGTAGTTTGTATAGTTAGATATAGCCATACCAATATTGACATAAAATGTACCATTTAGAAGGTTTGCCTATTTGTATTTCTATAAGTCCCGCACACATCAGTCAGGCCGTTGCCCCTAGTTACGGTCACCATGGCTATGTCGTAGTGGTTGCCAGCTTGTTCCTGTTCAAACCTGCTCTGAGGTAACTGCTGTATTGTGAACGCACATTGTATGGGCATGCGCAGACACATCTTAGGGTTGTAGCATTTTTGTCTGCGCTTCCAAAACGCAGAGAAACGGATCCTGTTCCAAGATCAATTCATCTCTATGGAGCAGGATCCGTTTATAAAGTCTGTGTTTTGGACGGATCCTGACAATTGCGTTTTCGACTGCTAGTGTCCAAAACGCAGATGTGAAAGAACCCTACAGTAAGATGTGTCTCCACATGCTCATGCAATGAGCGTTCACAATACAGCAGTTACCTCAGAGCGGGTTTGAAAAAGAGCAAGTCGGCCACCACTACTACACGGCTGCTGTGGTCGTAACTAGGGGCAACTGCCTGACTGATGTGTGTGGGACAATGCCTATACAAATAGGCAAATCTTCTAAACTGTACATTTTATATAAATACATTCTATTAGTAATAATATTGGTATGGCTATATCTAAATATACAAACTACATTTGTGAGTTGGGAATACCCCTTTAATGTCATTATTGTGCCGTAAGACCCAGCCATAACCCATTTTTAATGTCCTGGTGGAGGTAAGGAGGTTGTCACTCAGGATTTTACGATACATGGCTCCATCCATTCTCCCATTGATGCAGTGAAGTAGTCCTGTGCCCTTAGAAGAGAAACACCCCCAAAACATAATGTTTCCACCTCCATGCTTGACAGGGGGGATGGTGTTCTTTGGCAGCATGTCTCTTCCTCCAAACACGGCAAGTTGAGTTAATACCAAAGAGCTCAATTTTTGTCTAATCTGACCATAGCACCTTCTCCCAATCACTCTCACAATCATCCAGGTGTTCATTTGCAAACTTCAGACGGGCCTGCACATGTCGCACAGGCCGCTGCGGCAGCGCATGCTGTTGCCCTTTATCAGGCTTATGGTTGCCCTAGTCATTGGTGTCAGTGGCAGGGGCAACAGCATGGGCCGCTGCGGCAGCGCATGCTGTTGCCCTCAAGGATTTGTAGTGTCCCTTTTCGTTGGTGGTAGTGTCAAATGACAACATGAGCTGCAATGGCAGCCCATGTGATTGTCATGTTTATTGTACTAGTGGGGGATGGGTATTTTTTTTTTTTTATCAATGTTATTTTCATTGGTGGCAGTGTGTAAATATAAAGCATCTTTCATGATGCTATTCTTAAAAAAATAATTATAGTTGACATATATACATTGGTGGCAGTGGGAGCAACAAGGGGAGGGTTTTTTTTTTCATTGGTGGCATTGTGTAAATTAAAAGCATCTTTCAGGATGCTTTTCTGTATAAATAAATAAATATAGTGGCCATATATTCATTGGTGGCAGTGGGAGCAACAAGGGGAGGGTAAGTGGAGGGTCAAACTTACCGATTCCTGGATGCCTGTAGTCGCGCTACTCAGCCCTGTGTCCTCGCTCGCCCTCCGATCAGCTGGACTGACGCGCGCGCCGTCACTCCGGGGATTAGCGAAGTGGCAGCGCGTGCGCAGTGGAGAAGACAGCGCTTGCAGTGTAAACACTGCAAGCGCTACTGCGCATGCTCCAGGGAATATTTTCGGACGCATGCGCGGGATTTCAGCGCTAGACTGGTAAGTCTAGCGCTGTCTATCAAATCGGGTAATGGGCGTGTCAGTTGCGAGGGGACGTGCCTCGGGCCGGGGGGGGGGCCGTGATGGAGCGGTGCTCCAGAGGAAAGAGGCCGCCCCCCGGTGCTCCGATGGCTCATTTGCATATGTTTTAAAGGTTAAATATCTACGCAACCGCTGCGCAGAACTCTGCATGACAGGTATGATTTTAAATGTTGTCACTAGGTCTTGTAACCTATGTATTTAAATACATAGGTTACAACCTAGTGACAGAGCCTCTTTAACGTAAATAGTATCTACCGTAATTTCCCTTCCCCTAGACAGGATTGAAAATGATTTATCTGAGCAGATAGTTAATTATTTGGGCATCATAGGTCAATGTTTGCAATAGCTGGCATATCAAGAACAATGACCAGGTCACTAACTGCCCTGCTCACTACATACAAAGGCTTAGAGGGAAAACTGACCTGGCCCTTTATTTCCATTGATAATAATTCTTGTCTTCCACTTTTGTGGCAACAGCTTGGAAGTGGATCTTCCCTATTTCAGCATAATGCCTTCATTAATAAACATGCACTGTTATGTTCTGTGTGCAAAAGCTGAACTTGCCTGGACAGGGATTTGACGTTAGCAATTTTAAGCACAACTGACTTTGAAGGCAAATCTCGGCAGCCTTTTTCCTGAATCTAGATGGAAGATTTCCCATAAAAGCTGTATCTTGGGAAATGTACCTTTGGTTGCCTAACACAGTACTCACTGTGATGTGCAATAACAATTAAGACTCCAGTTTTCCTGGAAAATACATGTTGTCATTCACCCAGTTCCCAATATAGACTACATGTCACAGAATAAGTGACCTCAATAATATGGAGTGTTGTCAAGCAAATCTTGTTTGATATTTTCTGCTTTATGTCTGTTACATCAGTGGCCCACAGCTGGCTATGGACCTAGCAGTGTGGATCCGTCTACCACCCCCCTCTTCTTCCTGGCGGGCCAAGCTGTCAGGGCAGTTCTGTCCATCCACGAAGGCTGTAACGTGTCAGCTCAGCCTCTCTTAGTCTGCCCATAGGGTGCATCTGCACTCCCCCTGCTTCTTACAGGGCCAGAGCCCGCACCTTAAGCACTGGCCACAGTGGTTGCCGACTCCCCTTATGTCATGACAAATGGTCATATGAGACAAGGTGATCTGGTCACTGCTGCAACCAGTGATTAGCTGCAGACAATGTCAAACTAGATGTTTACAGTGAGGGAGCCCAGCAGAGCATTGCAGGATGGGAGAAGAAGGAGCAGGGAGTTAGTCCCAGGAAGCAGGTAAGCAAGCTCCCCTCCTTTTTTGCACAGCCCCTTTAAGGCATCTTCCCTTGTGGGAAGGTGCCTGAGCAATAGGTTCTAGTAGTGTAGTGTCCTGCTAATGTGTGCTATTTTGTGTTTGTCTGCCCTTGTGCCAAACTCTGCCTGATTTCTAGATTTGACCCTATGCTGAACTTGTACTGACCCTGAGCTGGCCTCCCTAACATTTAACTGTTTATCAGATTGTACTCTGCCTGCACTGACCTCGGCCCTGTGTGATTACAATTTTGTCTGATCCTTGTGTGCTCTGCACCAGTGTCCCTCAGTGTCACCTAACAATCATAAAGAGACTACTCCAATAGGTTGCAGCCTGGTGGTTCCCCTGCAGCAAAGTCCAGATCTTTATACATTGGTTAAAGGGTAAAAACCAGGGCCCTGCCAGGATATTGCCCTTAGGAGTAGCCCCAAGTCAGATATGCTCAGTTGACACACCCAGTGCCTTAACAACATAATTAGCCACCATAATGATGACGGATAATATTTCATCACTAACAGGCACAATCTGTTTTTATAGTACACCATTTCTTGTTGAAGAAATTGACTATAACATTTCTGAGCCACCAAAACAGTGCTAGAAGTGATGTCTATATTGGCATCGGCCTCCTGTTTGAATGATTAACATGGTAACATAATTCCTGGCACTTGAATGTTCGCTGAGTTTGCTAAAAGTCAAGTGGCGTGTACAATTATAAAATGCAATTACAGAATGCATTATTGTTGCTTAGCAATGCCATAGTGTTTGCCTCCATCCACCTCGGATTCCATTCTCGCCTTTCCGCCTTCACCTTTTAACAAACGACATTCTTTTTAACATTAAACAGAATGTTCTTAAAGGGATTTTCCACTGAATCAGTTACGTTATGTTTAGGTACTTTCATTGAGAGGTTTCTACAAATCCCATTCATTTAAACATAGCATGACAGTTCTTCATCATCAGGCCTCCTTGCAGCTTGCCAAGAATGGGACTGTGCTGTGCCCAGGCCATGTGGCTGATGAAGGTTGGAGTCATTGGCCTACAAAGAGGCCATAGCCTCTTTAAATAGTGATCAGCGGAGTTGGACAAGCTCTGATCAGATACTGATGACCTATCGTGAGGATAAGTCATCAGCATTAAAGACTCAGAAAATCCCTTTAAAGGAATTTTTTTGAAGAGCAATAGCATGACTCACCATCATTGCTTGGAGAAGAGATGTCCCAGCCTTCACACACAAATTCATCTTTTTGAGATCTAACAATTGAAAATGATATAACATGATATAAAATGCTTTCATCTGACATGATTTTTAAAATAGAAACTGCAGCAAAAGTAAAAATGTGTAACTTGTATAGGATAAAGATAAAAACATCTGTATCAGGTGTGGTAACAGCTAGACCTATACACAGAGGGCAATAAATGTTATATTAATAATCTGCTTAAAAGTAAATTATGAACCCATTAGAACAACGACACGTAAAAACACATGGTTCTGAGTTTGAATTTGACCAATAGTAACATCTGCATGGACTTTGTGTGTTCTCTCAGATTTTCTCCAGGTACTCCACTTTCTTCAAACACTCCGAAAACATACTGATAGGTTCCTTTGGGACAAGTGAGCGATGACAGTCTATATACAGTACGGCACTACAGTATTTGTTGCTGCTGTAAAAATGAGTTAAAAAAAACAATGGGCAAACGTGTAAAAGAAATGAATAGATAAATGCATTGCAAAAAAATGTGCATATAATTTCAAAGTGTAGCATGCAAAGTTTAGCCTTTTGATAGCAATACTGAGAACACATGGACAGCAACATAGGGCACATTGGTCATTCCACATGTAATCTGGGTTCCACAAAACATTTACTTACTGTGCAATATTCATCATGCATGAATACCTTTTGTCCATATATTAATTCCTCCCATTTTCACAGCCTGTACAAATCAGGGTTTTCAATTTGATGGTGAATGAATATCAAGAGAATCCAGTATGATTCAGAAATAATATATTCCAAATAAATTACATTAAAATAGCAAGTAAAGTGCAAATACACAGTCGAGTCACATTATTGTGAGAACCAGCAAATATCCAGAGTACCGCTAAGTGCTGCATGGACAGAAGCTAGACAGGCTGGGAGTGAACCAATAAGGTCACCCGGGCCATCACTTCCTCTTTTCGCAGAATGGCACTCATTGAGCACTATGTACCTACAGTGGCATAACGTGGGGGGGCCAGGGGGACCATTGCCCCGGGCGCAAACTTGCAAAGGGCGCCAGGCAGCAAGTACTTGAATGAGGGCCAAGGGTGCCTATGGCTCCCGTCCCCTCTGTTCTTCCTCATAGGCTTCAGGCTAGTTTTGCAGGGGCTGAAGGGAGGAGGAATAATGTTTGTACTGGAGACTGCATGTTAGAGGGGTCTGAAAGGGGGGGATATTATTTACATGGAACTGTTTGCAAGAAGGCTGAAGGCAGGGGGAGTGATGAATTTTACATGGGACTATATGGTGGCGGGGACCATCCGTAGATTTATGGACAGTCCGCAAAAACCGGATGTTTTCTTCTGCCGTCCGTAGCGTCCAGCAGAAAATAGCACTGTACGTAAAGATTGTTGCTGAATTCAGAATCCTGCACTGCGCATGCGTGCGCACTGCACAGTGCCAGGAGACGAGAGCCGATGCGGGGTAAGAGAGAAGAAGACCTGTGACTGAAGTTAGGGGGAGGAGTCCCACTGGCCACCAATGAAAATGCGGCAAATCTTTTTCACAGTTTCCAGCTGCTTTCCCGCTCCCCGGCAGTCAGAGATGACATGGAGACTGCGGGCAGGCCCGGTGGGAGTCAGGACTGTGCAGCTTCGGGCAGCGGAGGTGTGAATCTGATTGCAGCGCAGGCAATCTGAGCCTGGTAAGTAAGCCCTGTGGGGTTAGGTATCCACCCTGGCTGTAGTGTCACATCTCCCCAGTGTTCATGCGCTGTCATGACTCCAGCCTGAGTTTCAACTACTTTAAACTACTGCGGGCATTATGGGGGGGGGATATTTAAACGACTGGGGCACTATAGGGAGTGTTTAGACTACTGGGGGCACTATAAGGGGCTATTTAAACTACTGGGGGGCACTATGAGGGCTGTTTCAACTACTGGAGGACACTATAGGGGGCCATTTAAACTACTGAGGGCACTACAGGGGAGCATTTACACTTATAGGGGCACCATAGGCGACCATTTAAGCTGCTGGGGATCCTAAAGACGGCTGTTTAAGCTGCGCTCGCCACTACATGGGAGCATTTAAAGGGGTTATCCAGCCTCTAATATTGATGACCCATCCTCAGGCTAGATCATCAATATCTGATCGGCGGAGGTCCAACACCCAGGACCTCCACCGATCATCTGTGAGACAAGTAGGCAGCGTGTCGTCTCCAATGGAGCGGCAGTGTAGTGTAATTGCTCACTTGAATGGAGCAGGGTGTCTGTATTACACCACACTTACAAGACAAAGTGCAGTGTAATGTACAGGAAGCATCGCTTATAAGGTGCGTCGCCTCCTCTTCAAACAGCTGATTGGCGGGGGGGGCGGGTGTCGGACCTCCACCCATCAGATATTGATGACCTATAGGTCATAAATATAAGGGTCTAGAAAACCCCTTTAAGCTACTTGGGGCACTATAGGGGAGCATTTAAGTTACTGGGTGCTTTATAATTACTGGGGGTACTACAGTATATGGGACTATGATAACTACTAAGAACACTATAGAGGAGCCTTATTACTTTTGGGAGCTCTATGGGTGTTTTTATCACTACTGGAGACACTTTGATGGCAATTTTGAGGGCGTGAAATGGGAGTGTGGTCTCTAAAAAGAGGTGGGGTGTATGTCCGTAAAACATTTTGGCTGTCCGTGATTTTTGGCAAAATTGTCCAGAAAAATTTAAAAGGAAGGTTGGCAACCCTGATGCATTTTACATGGGACTGTATGCTGGAGGGGCTGAAGGCAGGAGGGGTGATGAATTTTACATGGGACTGTATGCTAGATGGGCTGAAGGCCGGGGAGTGATGCATTTTACATGGGACTGTATGCTGGAGGGGCTGAAGGCAGAAGAGTGATGTATCTTTCATAGGACTGTATGCTGGAGGGGCTGAAGGCAGGGGCAGTGATGTATTTTACATGGGGCTGTATGTTGGAGGGGCTGAATGCAGGGGGAGTGATATATTTTACATGAGACTGTATGCTGGAGGGGCTAAAGGCAGGTGAGGTGATATTATTTTATATGGGACTGTTTGCAAAAAGGCTGAAGGCAGGGGGAGTGATGCATTTTACATGGGACTGTATGATGGAGGGTCTGAAGGCAGAGGGGGGAATGCATTTTACATGGGACTGTATGCTAGAGAGGCTGAAGGCAGGGGAGTTGAATGTAATTTTACATGGGACTATATGCTAGATGGGCTTTAGGCCGGGGAGTGATGTATTTTACATGGGACTGTGTGCTGGAGGGGCTGAAGGTCGGGGAGTGATGTATCTTACATAGGACTGTATGCTGGAGGGGATGAAGGCAGGGGCATTGATGTATTTTACATGGGGCTGTATGTTAGAGGGGCTGAAGGCAGGGGGAGTGATGAATTTTACATGGGACTGTATGTTGGAGGGGCTGAAGGGGGCCATAATTATTGCTATAATACAGAGGGGGCCATTATATATTATAATTATACAGATACAGGCATTATACTTATGGGCAGGGGAGGGGAGGTCTGTTATCTGAAGATGATAGTAAAGTGAGGAATCTAAACATTTTTCTGTGAAACTCTGCAGAGACGAGACATGGCTGAAAGGAGGCATCATGGTTCTATCTATCACAGGAGACGTCACTGGATGGATGAGGTATGTGCTGCTGTATTCTACTGTATATAATAATGTCCATCCTTTGGGGGGGGGAGAGAGGTGGATATAGAATTTGGCCCACACTGCCAAAGCCTGGCCCCAGACTTCAGGTCACACAGTGTGTGTTCTCAATTCTGGGGCTTCACACCCATCTACTACATTATCTGTACTCAGAGAGTGATCACTGTGTTATCTGTGGTGTTACGTAGGACTGCAGGTGACATCTACTACATTATCTGTACTCAGAGAGGTATCACTGTGTTATCTGTGGCGTTACATAGGACTGCAGGTGACATCTTATGCATTATTTGTAAAAAGGGGCGTGTAAAAATGGGCGTGGTCACGGGTTGGGGGGGGGGCGCAATACTTGGCTTGCCCCGGGTGCTGGCAACCCACGCTACTCCACTGTGTACCTATGTGAAAGGACAATAAACCACTTCTGTCTTCTCCTCAGGTGCCCTGCTGTCACTGACAGCCGGTGACCCGACCTGCTCCTCCTATAGTGCAGGAGCAATAATCCAGCGTGCTTTAGTTAGAAACAAAGCTGATTGCACAATTAGCTGTGTTTCTGGTCAGCAGGGCGGGGGCAATAATCCGCAATACTATGGCTGCCGCCTGAGCGTGTTCCGCACCGCTAGGAACACACGGCCGGGCGCCCCATTCAAAGTGCCTATACTTGTCCGTGCATGCAGACAAGTATAGAACATGCTTCATATGAGCCGCGGTACGGAGCTAGCTCCCTGCAGTGGCTCCCCGCTCCCATAGAGGTAAATGGGGCCGCATCTATTCCGCAATATTGCGGAATAGATACGGCCCCATTCACACGGTTGTGTGAATGGGCCATAACTGGATGTAATAGTCATGAGGAACTGTATTCTCAAGTGTATTTGTTAGCATAACTCACCTCCTCCATATCTTAATTACAGACAACCGGAAGAGGATAGAAATTCATAATTGCCACTGGCCCCCACGGAGGAAAAGCTTCTGGGGCTGTGCTATGATATTTGCTTCTGCTGGGGCAGTATTTTCCGCAGTACTGTGATATTTGATTCTGCTGGGGCAGTATTTTGTGCTGCACTGTGATATTTGGTTCTGCTGGGGCAGTATTTTGGGCCGTACTATGATATTTGGTTCTGCTGAGGCAGTATATTGTGCAGTACTATGATATTTAGTTCTGCGGGGGCAGTATTTTTTGCTGTACTGTGATATTTGTTTCTGCTGGGGAAATATTTTGCGCACCACTGTGATACTTGATTCAGCTGGGGCAGTATTTTGTACTACACTGTGGTATTTGGATCTGCTGGAGCAGTATATTGTGTTGCACTGTGAAATTCAGTTCAGCTGGGGAAGTATATTTTGTTGCACTGTGATATTTGGTTCGGCTGGGGCAGTATTTTGTACTACACTGTGGTATTCGGTTCTGCTGGGGCAAGTATATTGTGCTGCACTGTGATATTTGGTTCGGCTGAGGCAGTATATTGTGTTGCACTGTGATATTTGGTTCTGCTGGGGCAGTATTTTGTGCTGCATTATGACCTGAGTGACAGATTTGGGGCCAGACATACCACGGGTGCTGTCTGTGCAGCTGCACAGGGTCCCGTTAGGCAAGACGGACCCATGTCACAATGACAAATGCCATCAAGGTACCCTTGGCTCAAAATTACTCTGATGCAGGCAGAGTGAGTTCCTCACTCTTGATAAATATTTTGTTAAGGTCTCATGTACACACATGTATTTTTTTTTCTGTGTGGTTTATTTCCTGCAGACCATATATGGAACCATTCATTTCAATGGGTCTGCAAAAAAAAACAAACAGTTACTCCGTGTGCATTACGTTTCTGTATGTCCGTTCCTCAAAAAAAAAAAAACATGTCCTATTATTGTTCACATTACAGACAAGGATAGTACTGTTCTATTAGGGGCCAACTGTTTAGTTCCGCAAAATTCAGAATGCACACGGATGTCATCCGTATTTTTTGCGGATCACAAAATACATACAGTCGTGTGCATGAGGCCTAAACATCAAGATATTATTGTTGCACAGGGGTCCTCTGCTGATTATGTGTACCCATGGACAAATTGGTACAGTGGGAGAGAGGAACCCACCCACAAGGCCTTATGCTCTACAAGGAAAATTAATAGCAGAGGAGACAATCTGTATTGTGGAGACAGCAGGGTTATTGGAGGTTGTATGATCTTATGAAGAAGTGAATTTTCAGACAGATTAAAATCAAAGAAGAAAAAATAATGGAGGAATTGCTGGGATCGTATTCCTTTAATATTTTAATTCATCACTTTTATGTTTTTAGTACAAACCTATCAAAGTATCTGTAAGGAAGCTCAAGTGTATTCTCAGAAGTGCATCCTGCTACAATATTTAACACTTAAGTAAGATTCCTCTTAATTTCAATATTATTAAATCTCTTATATGATATGATTCAGTTTGATTCCCATTCTGAAAAATGATGTGACCCAGTTACTGACAGTCTGTAAAGTACAACCGTTTCGTTTTACATAGATATTTGATGGGCTGTAATTTAAGAGCATTGATTATGAGATACAATTACAGCGTGGCTTGTGGTCTTTGATGTCGTGCATGACAAGGCCAAAACACTGAAGCTCACAAATGCTAGGCTGCTATGCATGTAACCTTGCCAGAAGATCAGAAGAGCGCTGTTCTGCCCATTCCCTGCAGCTTAGGAAAAGCATTTAATACCAGGTAATGTAAAATTGTGAATGTTGAGAGTGGGTAGATGTGGCGTCCCAGTTTTTGGAAGGTACACATATATTAAATGATGGTCTATGATAACATGAGCGATACACAGGTCTGCATATAAGCTGTTGGCAAAAAACAATTGCAGATTTTTAGTCATGATTATTCACAAAGTTGATTTATTTTTGCACTGAGCAAACACAAAATATGTGTTTTTCAACAATATATATCAATTGTCTGAGGGTTACTCTTTCTCATTATGGAGAGCCCATGGTATGCCAAGTACATGTGCAGTAGTATTGATATTCAAATTAGCTTTCCTAAATCTATCTGATGCCAGCAGATGTTAGTCATGATAATTTGCATATATATAGTTATAGCTCCCTCCTCTACACCTGAGTATACAAAAACAGTATATAACAGCTTCAGTAACTTTATTTCACTTTTTATATCTTGGATCAGCTTCAGACCGAGACACCTCCAACATAACTTTCAACTGAAAGTGAGACAAGAGAATTACAACATCCCACAAAGCTTACAACTCTCAACGAAACATGCAAGCTCCTTTTTTTGTTCTAAAAGGACTTGTCTTAGTTGGTTGACATGTAGGGTACTCTTTATCATTAGGGGGAGCAAAAAATAAGCATGAGTATTGAATGCCAGGTAACATTACTCCTGGTTTCTAGAAAGAGTATATGCAAATCACATATCTTAATTTGGCTGTCATGAAAAAAGATTATCTTTCTTTTCGTGAAGAAAAGCTTATTTGAATATTGTTTCAAGAAAACCAAAGGTATGCAAATTAACTTGCCTAGCAAAAAAAAGAAGAAGAGAGGATAACCTATCTAATGTCAGAAGAATTAAGATATGCAATTTTCCATATACTCTTCCTAGAAATCAAGAGTAGTGTCACCTGGTATACAATGCTCATGTATACCTTTTGGTCTCTCTAATGGAAAAAGAGCACCCCAAAGAGTACCCTGTAAGTCAACCAAGTAAGAAAAGTTTCTCTTGAGGCATTCTGGTCCTTTTGTCCATCTAAAAAGATAACCAGTGTGAATGTTTCATTAAGAGAAGTATGGTGGGATGTCGTAGTTCTTTTGACTCACTTTCAGTTGAATGTTACTTTGTATGTTTCTCTTGTTCATCTTACATTGATCCAAAATGGTGAAATAAAATTGCTGAAAGTGTTGTCTGGTTTTGCTATAGAGATACTGGGAGAAAAAGCAGGAGCACACCTTGCAGCTTCTGACTGTGTCCCCTGGAGTTTTACTAAATGCTGGCATAGCACATGGGTACCCTGCTATAACCATGTGCTATGCCAGGATTAGCTGAGTGGAGCGGGCTCCTGCTTCACTAAGCTAAGAGCTGACATGCAGGACCTTTAGCTTAGCGAAGCAGGCACAGACAGGAGCCGCTCAGCTTAGCTAATCTTGACATATGACAGCATTTAGTAAACCTCTGGGGGGCATGGACAGGAGCAGCAAAGTGTGCTCCTGCCCATGTTCCCTGTGTTGCAGCCCCATTGAGAAATTGTTATCTTCGTACACACAGCTGAGAAGTCATTGGTGTACAGATAAAGTCAATTTTAAGGACAAGTTGTTTTTCTGTTTTTTTTTGTTTTTTTTGGGGGGGGGTCTATTAAAAATACATTAACAAAATATATTACAAAAACTGTAATTAGGGAATTAGGGACATGTTAGTAAAAATGTATTCAAAAGTTTAGTTCGTTTTTAAATAGCTAAGCCATCTGCAACTAGTTCCTTGAGGACAAAGGCTCTTAATCAGAGAAAAGCTGATGAGAACAACATTTCTAGTTGCAAGGCCTTAGGGGGAACCTTTGGGTGGGTATTATTTCTATTATAAAGACCAGTTGACATATGTGACGACTACTGTAGGCTTGACAATGCTCATCTCTACTTCTGGGTAACATATATGCAAATTATCATGTCTAACATCTGCCCGCGTCAGATATGGTAAGGAAAGGTAATTTGAGTATCTTTCCCAGAAACCCAGAGGGACATTGCCTGGCCTACAATACTGCACACATACTTGGAGTACCATGCGCTCTCCACAGTGTGAAAGAGTAACCCTTAGACAACGTATATATATATATATATATATATATATATATATATATATATATACACTCACTGGCCACTTTATTAGGTACACCTGTCCAACTGCTCGTTAACACTTAATTTCTAATCAGCCAATCACATGGCGGCAACTCAGTGCATTTAGGCATGTAGACATGGTCAAGACAATCTCCTGCAGTTCAAACCGAGCATCAGTATGGGGAAGAAAGGTGATTTGAGTGCCTTTGAACGTGGCATGGTTGTTGGTGCCAGAAGGGCTGGTCTGAGTATTTCAGAAACTGCTGATCTACTGGGATTTTCACGCACAACCATCTCTAGGGTTTACAGAGAATGGTCCGAAAAAGAAAAAACATCCAGTGAGCGGCAGTTCTGTGGGCGGAAATGCCTTGTTGATGCCAGAGGTCAGAGGAGAATGGTTCGAGCTGATAGAAAGGCAACAGTGACTCAAATTGCCACCCGTTACAACCAAGCTAGGCAGAAGAGCATCTCTGAACGCACAGTACGTCAAACTTTGAGGCAGATGGGCTACAGCAGCAGAAGACCACACCGGGTGCCACTCCTTTCAGCTAAGAACAGGAAACTGAGGCTACAATTTGCACAAGCTCATCGAAATTGGACAGTAGAAGATTGGAAAAACGTTGCCTGGTCTGATGAGTCTCGATTTCTGCTGCGACATTCGGATGGTAGGGTCAGAATTTGGCGTCAACAACATGAAAGCATGGATCCATCCTGCCTTGTATCAACGGTTCAAGCTGGTGGTGGTGGTGTCATGGTGTGGGGAATATTTTCTTGGCACTCTTTGGGCCCCTTGGTACCAATTGAGCATCGTTGCAACGCCACAGCCTACCTGAGTATTGTTGCTGACCATGTCCATCCCTTTATGACCACAATGTACCCAACATCTGATGGCTACTTTCAGCAGGATAATGCGCCATGTCATAAAGCTGGAATCATCTCAGACTGGTTTCTTGAACATGACAATGAGTTCACTGTACTCAAATGGCCTCCACAGTCACCAGATCTCAATCCAATAGAGCATCTTTGGGATGTGGTGGAACGGGAGATTCGCATCATGGATGTGCAGCCGACAAATCTGCGGCAACTGTGTGATGCCATCATGTCAATATGGACCAAAATCTCTGAGGAATGCTTCCAGCACCTTGTTGAATCTATGCCATGAAGAATTGAGGCAGTTCTGAAGGCAAAAGGGGGTCCAACCCGTTACTAGCATGGTGTACCTAATAAAGTGGCCGGTGAGTGTATATATATACTGTATATTGTTGAGAAACATACATTTGTGTATTAGACTCCTTCTCTTGTATAGCAGTGCATCCTGTATCTCAGGAAGATGAAGAACATTTACTGAAAGGATGTTTAACCATTGTTGTATTGTTTACTAAAATATGAATGAAATGGCAATTACACTAAAAAAAAACACCAAGTATTATGTTCAAGAACTGACTGATAAAGCTGAAATGAGTCTCATTCTGCATACAGAAAAATAAGCCAGAAAGCTAACAGACGACTTGAAGATTTAGAAGGGTAAGCTCCATTAGGCAATGCCAAAATGAAACACTGATCAGATGAGTTTCTAACCCCCAACATAAAGCCCACTGTCCTTCACCGCTGCTCAGAGTAAACAGAGTAAACACTCCATACAGTAGGGCCTTTTATCCTGAGCAGTACAGTGTTGCCATTACAGTGTTGCCATTACTACGTACTGTAGTTGCACATTATCTCATGTCAGTGTTCTCCAAGAGCAAAATCTCACCGTTATTAAAGAACAGAAGGCTTGTTTTACCATATATAAATGTTACTTAAGGTAGAAAAGCTTTTAACTATTTATGTTATTGACTTTACATTTCATTGTGATGCTTATGTACCTATATATATTGCTTTCTCAAAATATCATTCACAATTGAAAGGAAAGAAAAGACATCTGCCACGTGAAAGTGCCGCCTTAAGGAGTTTTGATTACTACTTACTTGTCACTGACATCTGCATGAGTTAAAAACAGTGGCATATTCTACAGTATTTGGAGAGGAATGCAGGACCTTTTCTAGCACTGTGCTATAAATAAGCCTCTTTTTATACGTCAGCTTTGCATGTTCTTTGTAGCAAGAGAGGGGTCTGTGCCAACCTTCCTTCTGCTTCAGGACTTTATCGAGAAAGGCTGCTTAAGACTTGCTTGATTTCCATATCAAGTTGATACACAGCATGCCAAGCATAATTATTCAAAAAGCTACATTGTTCTATAGTATTATTTTCCTTTTATCTGGCAGCCTAAGGAAAGGTTCTGCTAGTTCCCCTAATGTTTCCATATTAGTAAATAATTTTAATCTCCATAAAATAATTATATTTCTTAGAAATCAAACAAGATGGTTTCTATTCTTCTTTGTTAATATTTCCAGGAGGACAGAACAAGACAGTGTTCTAAGGAAAGATGCATCTAATTTATTTTATGAGGTATGTAAACTGACAGCCTGGAGAGCTGACAGGTAGATGGGCACCTTAAAAAAGAGTTAAAGGGGTTTTCCGAGTTATATATATTGATGACCTATCCTAAGGTCATCAATATCAGATCGGCGGGGGTCCGACACCTGGCACCCCCGCCGATCAGCTGTTTGAAGAGGAGGCGCACGCCGTATCAACGCTGCCTCCTCTTCATTGTTTACACGCTGGCTGTAACGGGGTAGTGGTGAGTAGGTGTAACTACACCTAACCACCCCATTCATTTCTATGGGAAGAATCACTCCCATACAAGTCTATGGAAGCGATTCTTCCCACAGAAATGAATGGGGCGGTGAGGTGTAATTACACCTACTCACCACTTCCCCCGTACGGCCAGCATGTAAACAATGAAGAGGAGGCAGCGTTGATACGGCGCGCGCCTCCTCTTCAAACAGCTGATCGGCGAGGGTGCCAGGTGTCGGACCCCCGCCGATCTGATATTGATGACCTATCCTGAGGATAGGTCATCAATATATATAACTCAGAAAACCCCTTTAAGATGGTGGTTACCTGCTTATGTTGCAGGTTCTAATGCAAAGAAGAGATGACTTCTTGGAATGCCAGGAAAAAAGACAACCCAAAGCCTTGAAGGGTACTCTTGGTGGTGATTGTTCTCATGAGGGAGACCCACAAGTATGCATGAGGATATTCAAAATAAGCTTTCTTGAATAAAAAAAATACTATGATGTCAGATGTAAGAATGTAAAATACTAAAATTTGAATATATGTTTATACAAAAGGCAGAGCAGTGTTGGCTCTGCCTTTCTCGGAGCACCCCAACAGTATCCTAAGTCCACTCAGTTAACCAGGACAATTTTCTCTTGATACACCCAGTATTCTTGTCCTTCAAAGCAGAGATGTTTTTGCACATCTGATTTTCAGAGACCCAAGTATTACACGTGGGTCTCTGGGAGTCATAGAAGACCAGAGACTGTTATATACCAATTTTCAGAGTAATTGAAGAATATTTGATTTGGCAAGGAAGGATTCAGGTCCGAATTAAATTTTTTAAAAAAATTGCAGAATCAGACAAAACACCAATTTCAAGAAATGTTCTCATCCCTAAATTCAATTAAAATAATTGAATTTCTTGTAAAACTTCGAAGAAGCTGCTGGATCAAATTTTTCAAAACTTCGCTCATCTCTAAAGAGAGGTATGGTCTACTCTAAAAGGATGTCATGAATTAAGGTGTTCATCTGAGAGGACGTGATGTCCTTTTAACAGTTTAATGTTGGTCCAATCAGCTTCAAAATGATCATGATTTAGGACAATACTTTTTAATCAAGCAAGCTATTAATTTTTCCAAGCAACACTATTACAAATATGGAGTTGGAAACTATATACAGTAATAACAAAAGATATGCAGTCATGTAAGACAAAAAAACCATCCAGATGCCTAGATTATGGCCCCAGGAGTATGTCCACATTGGCGACAGTCAGCAAACTACAGTAGCAGAAGTCAAGATTAAGGTACTGATAAGTCAATGCTTGGCTAGACAGTAAGGCTACTTGCACATGTGCGCTTTGGTTTCCGGTTTTGAGATCAAGCAGAGGATCTGAAAACTGGACCAAAACGGCTCAGTTTGATTTAACACCTTAGGGTGCATCCGTTCCATTAGGATGTGGTTGTGTTAAGTCAAAATGGAACAAACCGGATCAGTCACTAAAAACAATGTAAGTCAATGGGTGACGGATTCGTTTTTTCTAGGATAAAAAAAAACAGATTGGGTACCATTGACTTACATTGTTTTAAGTAACAGATCCGGTTTGTTCCATCTTGATGACCAGACAAAGAACTGCAGCTTGCAGAGGTTTTGTGTCCAGTCACATAACAGAATGCTGATGGAACGGAAAGCATCGAATGCATTGGCCCTAAACTGAACCGTTTTGGCCCAGTGTTGAGATCCTCTGCAGGATCTCAAAACCAGAATGCCAAAACTCTAATGTGAAAGTAAATGAGGGAAATATAAAGGGACTAAAAAGCCCATTTTCCCAGTAGAGCACCAGTCTTGTCAATAAGTTGTATTAGACATCACATCTCAGCCCCATTCACTAAGCTCCATGATCTTCATTATGCTCTACAACCTATTTCATAGCAAATGGGAATATATACAGTACAACAGAAAAAATGTGTTGTATAAACCCTGATTTTTCTCTTATTATGTGTATATCCTACATAGGTAGATTTATTCTAGTCTGTGAGCATAAAAAAAATAATAATAATTATATCTCCATTCTATCCTTTAAAAGATTAGACCGGGTATACAGACATGTAGTACAACTGGGGGTTGCTCTGTTATTATATACAAATGGTTTTGGTTGCCATGGGAATCAGGAAGTCTCTCTTTATCGCAGCAGTTGGTATGCTTTAGTTAGAAAATCATCTTAAATCTCTATGCCAAGTGTTTGGCGTGCTCATGAAAATCTAACCTGTAGACCGAGGGACTCATGTTATTTACCTGCCAGTAATCAGGCAGTCCTCTAGAGCAAAAACACGGGGCATTAATACCATATGTCAAAATGTTCCTTTCTTCTACTATGTTAAAATAGAAAGGTTACAAATAATAGCGAATAATAATAGACAATTTATTACATTTAAATAACCAAAATTGTCCCCTTTAACTTTCTGGTCAGTTCTAATAGAATCTCCTGTATTTTGTGTTTTCCCGTTAAAACACTTAAAAATAACATATTGATGAAATAATGTAATATAGAGCTTTAGTGTACTGCTAAAACCTATTTACATAGTGGTGAGTTGTGGATTTTTATAATTTCTAGAATATACAAGACTATGGCATATCCTATGAAAATGTTCATCTGTAACACAGTTGGGACAAGTAGGAGGACCACCATATATTAAATTGTTACCAATGATGGATGATATTTTTTATTGTACACTGCTGATCATTTTGCGAATTTACCCTAGGCTATTGTTGATATAAATAGTTCTAAATCTGCTAATCTAAGGCTTTGTTCACACTGCTGTCCATTAGAAGTTCCATCACATTTGACAGCAAGAACAGTGCAGCATGCAGGGCTTTCCTCATGAAAAGAACAGAAACCATAACAGAACCCTGGCAGACCTCATTATGAGTCAATGGGGTTCATCAGGTGCTGCTAGGATCCATTGCACGATAGATCTGGCATAGCATTGCAGCATCAATTGAAAGAAATGATCACTAGTACATGAGAATAGTTCTTGTACATTAAAGGGGTTCTCCAAGTTAAATTTATTGATGACCTATCAATATCAGATCGGTGGGGGTCCGACACCCGGCACCCCAGCTGATCAGCTGTTTGAAAAGGAGGCGCGCGCCTTACCAGCGCTGCCTCCTCTTCACTGTTTACGTGTTAGCCATAAAGGGGGTAGTGGTGAGTAGGTGTAATTACACCTAACCACCCTATTCATTTCAATAGGAAGAATCACTCCCATAGACTTGTATAGGAGCGATCCTTCCCATTGAAATGAATGGGGTGGTTAGGTGTAATTACACCTACTCACCACTACCCATGTTACGGCTAGGATGTAAACAGTGAAGAGGAGGCAGTGCTGGTATGGCGCGCGCCTCCTCTTCAAACAGCTGATGGCGGGGGTGCCGGGTGTCGGACCCCTGCCGATCTGATATTGATGACCTATCCTGAGGATAGGTCATCAATAAATTTAACTTGGAAAACCCCTTTAACTTTGAAATCAATCTGATTCAGCAAAAGGTAACGGCTACCCCCTCTATATTAACTTTTACATAGTTACTGCATTTTTAGCTCCATAAGATGGATTTTTATCCTCAATAAAAGTGGGGGGAAATGGCAGAGAGTTGTATGAAGTGAATAATAATGAGTGCTTCCATTATGGATGAGCTCATTAGTAGACAGTAGAACAGGGGAGGGGTGAATGCAGTGTTCCTAATGCAGGCTGTACTCATCGCTCCCTGATCTTCTGCTGATACCACGCTGTGCTGTTTCCTTGCTATATTGCATCAGGTCACAGTGCATAATTGCTATATGGCATCAGGTCACAGTGCAGAACAGTGCCAGCAGATCAGGGAACGGTGAGTGCAGGAAAAGCGCACTGGATCTCGCAGTTTGGAGCACAAAAGGTAAGTTAATTTATTTAATTTATGTCTAATCTGAGGTCTGATGAAGCTTTGGAGTCTTATCTGAAGTTTGATGAGGATGAAGTCTGACGTCTAATGAGGATTAGCAGTCTAATGAAGATTGAAGATATCATTTGGAGGTTTGATCTGAGGTTTGATGAAGACTGGAGGTCTAATAAAGGCTAGGTGTCTGATAAAGATTGGGGGTCTAATCTGAGGTCTGATGAGAAACATTATTTTTCTATTTTCCAACTCTAAAACCAAGATGCCTCTTATAGACCGATGTGTCTTATGGAGTAAAACATATGGTATATTTTTCTTTTTTCTTGAAGTTTATTTACCAAAACAAGTTTTTCTCTGATGTGGAGCCATTTTGTAGAGAGATAATACATATAACGGGCTAATTGACCCAGGAGTTGGGACCAGACTCAGATAGTTAATGCACCCATTTTATGGAAAGATTGGGGACAGACAATGGTGAGCCAATGCTTTCATTGAGTAAACAAAATTATGCTCATAGAAGAGATTTGACCTCCTCTATTAGGAGGACAAGGACATATATTGATAACGTGGATACAATGGATAGAATTTCAACCCTAGCCTGAACACAGGGAGGAAATAAGTTTGGAACAGACTTCCACAGGTAAAGACTGGGAAGGAATTTCCATGGAAATTGTTTTGTGTTTTTATTTTTCCTTTTTTCTTTTTCATTAAAATCTCTTAAAGGGGTTTTCTGACATAATTTCAAAATTAAAGACCTCATCTGTGAAAGGTCCCATCGTTCCAAAGCTGTATCTTCCATTCCCACTGGACCAGAGGTGATGAGGTCCTGTTCTTGGTCAGTTGACCCTGCAGCCAATATAGTAACATTTTGGGTATCTATGCCCTTCATCAGGTTTAATACAAAATAATGAAAAGGATATTTTCGATCTGAATACATACAAAAGTTAAATATTACAAATGTGAGACAAAACCAACCATAAGTCCAAAAACACAGACTGGCAACCATGATACCACAAAAAGTAATTTTGCTTTACCTCTAAGCGACAAAACCCAATAAGGACTAAACACTACTCTTGGAAGTACTGTGTAGTGTTTAAAACAAGGTAAGCAGGTCTGCATTCCTACATTTACGATGGGTGGGGCAGTGAAAACCCTTTCCCTAAGTCATCAAACTTTGCCTATTTTCAGACAGCCAGTAAGTGTCCCTGACTAATAGGTGGGGTTTTCAACTATTGTACTACAATTTCCAGTATACTATATGGGTGGCCATGGTTTCATCACTAGATCTTTAGGTTTAGACTCAAAAGACAGCACAATTGGCAGCAGGTTTATGAGGGTTTTCTTGACAGAAACAAAACCTCCACTCCAGCTAAAATACATTGTACAATGGTAGTAATCATGATGTATTAAAGCATAAGGACAGGAAGGAACACTATTAAAATGTTACTGCATTGGATGCAATAATATGAAATATAATAGTAATAGCAACATAAAACATACTATGTATGATATTCAGGCAACAAGATGGATACTGTTGTAGAGTTTTCAAGGGAAATGGTCTCTGTTTACTTAAAGGGGTTGCCTTGGTGTTTAATATTGATGACTTATCCTTAGGTGTCGGATCCCCACTGATCAGCTGTTAGAGGAGGCGGCAAAGTGTCACGGCCTATTTGCATCTTGCCAAGCAAAGTGCCGCCCATTGGATAGTGGCCGTGATAGGTATTGTAGCTCAGCCCCTTTCACTTGAATGGGACTGACTGTGACTAATGAATGTGATGTCAGTGGCCTAGGAAGAGCTGTGGCACTCACCAAAGCACCGTGGTCTCTTCAAGAAGCAGGGGTGCTGGGAGTCTATTCTTGTCAATCTGATATTGATGACCTATTCTAAGAATGACGTTGCCGTAAGGAGCAGCAAAGGTAAGATTGGGTCAGGAGGTCTGGTCAGAGGGGTGGTACATATTCAGGTCAAGTGAAGTCAAGCAAGTCAGATCAAAGTCAGAAAATACAAACAGGAAAATAGCCCAGAGTGTAACCACAGGGCAAATAGAAAACCACAGGACAATGGGAGTGGTTCTACTCTATGGTCCTTTGAATTACATGACTTGATGCTGCGGTTGGACGCAAATTTTAAGCAGAGGAGAGCTATTGTATGGCACCCCATCATTATAGTGACTCTATGGCTCTGGACATGATGTTCACTAAGCAAACGAACCAGGGCTTACAGAATCACACTACTCAAATTCTGTAATGAGGACAACACCGCTTCACCTCCGTCCTCCCCTTCCCTGCACAGAAATCATTTTCTTATGTCCATGAAACCCATGTCTATTGAACTGATTTGCCTCAGCAGAGGTAAAATGGCTGCCCACAAAATCATATTAAGAAATGTATTAATAAATAATAATAATCATAATACATGCCATTTAATGCCTAAAATACAAAAAATAAATACACTACTAAATGTGTCCAAAATTCTGGTAAGATGCATGGAAGAATTTTCTATAGATATTCCTCCTGTCCTGGTTATGAATTATTGCTGGTCTCTGCAGACTGCCTTTACATACTAATTCACATTGTAGACCTCTTTCCAGTAACTGGCTTACCCTCCTGTCACATGTGAAGGTACCCTTGCTAGGTTTGCACTTCACTTGTAACTTCTAGGTATCAAACATGTCTTTGCAATCACAACCCCTCACACAATAAGAGAACACACCAATTTTTGGTAGGCCTCATTTAAAAAAAATCAGTTTTTTAAACGGGGGAGGAACAAATCAGCGAACAATATACAGCTTTCAACCAAAGGACACTCAAGCCAACGTAGCATGTAGTAATCCAATTTATCTTCCATTTGTAGCGCACAGGCAGTTTTGCTGAACGCATCCAAGTACAGGAAAAGGCAAATGCTAAAGTTTGCAGATTTTGCAGACTAATTTCACAGACTTTGCTGAATGCTGAAGTTTGCAGACTAACAGTTCTCAGTCCCGTCAGCCGACAGCTCATGTGAACCATTTAAAGGGATTCTCTGAGATTTTTTGTATAGGTCATCAGTGTCTGATCGGTGGGGGTCCAACAACTGGGACTGTCACCGATCAGCTGTTTGAGAAGGCAGCGGCCTTTTCCGTGCTTACCAAGCACATAACCGTTCATTGTATAGTGGCTTTGCTTGGTATTGTGCTCAGCCCCATTCACTTCTATGGGACTGAGGTGTGCCTAGGCCAGTGATGGCGAACCTTTTACAGATCGAGTGCCCAAAGTGCAACCCAAAACCCACTTATTTATCATAAAGTGCCAACATGGCAATTTAACCTGAATACTACAGTCCTATAGTATATCTTCCATGTACTTTATCATTTAGCTATAATACCCTGCCTACATTCAGTGCACTGCCTGTGCTGTTCATAGTGCGCTGTGCACTGATGAATGGCAGGAAAAGTCTAAGGCTAGGGCTACACAGCGACACCTGTTGCGGCCAGGATCGCTGAGTTGCAGGGATCCCATAGAAATGAATCGGACCGCCGCCACAGTCGCAAGAAGTCCAGCCCTGTTGGATTTCTTGTGACTGCAGCGGCGATACCATTCATTTCTTTGGGATCCCCACTACTGAGCGATCCTGGCCTCGACCGGTGTCGCCGTGTAGCCCTAGCCTAAGGCATATTGGTACACCATAAACTTTTTCCAGGGTGTGGGTACCCACAGAGAGGGCTCTGAGTGCCAACTCTGGCACCCGTGCCTTAGGTTTGCCACCACTGGCCTAGGCCATGTGACACATGAAGATGTCATCACTCGGCCTAGGAAAAGCTGAGAGAAGGCCACGGCGCTAGTATGAGCACCGCTGCCTTCACAAACAGCTGATTGCCAGATGTCCCGGGTGTCAGACCCCCAGCAATCGGATACTGATTACCTATCCAGAGGATAGGTCATCATTAAAAAAAAAAAGAAAATCTCAGAAAACCCCTTTAAACCATATTCTAATTTAGCTATAACTAGCTGAAGGACCCAGCTTCGCCCGGGTATATTTAATTTATTTCTTTTACTGTTTGTGTGTGTGTGTCGTTAAAAGATATTGAGAGTGCCCTCTACAGTGCCTGCCCATTTAACAGTGACCTGTACACCGGCCCGCCCCTTTAACAGTGACCTCTACAGCGGCCATCCCCTTTAACAGTGACCTCTACAGCGACCCGCCCCTTTAACAGAGACCTCTACAGCGGCCCGCCCCTTTAACAGTGACCTTTACAGCAGCCCGCCCCTTTACCAGTGACCTCTACAGCAGCCCATCCCTTTAACAGTGATCTCTACAGCAGCCTGCCCCTTCAACAGTGACCTCTACAGCAGCCTGCCCCTTTAACAGTGACCTCTACAGCTGCCCACCCCTTTAACAGTGACCTCTACAGAAGCCCGCCCCTTTAACTGTGACCTCCACAGCAGCTAGAGTGGCCACTGTCTTCACCCCAGAAAGCCAGACCTCACCGGCCATTCCCCCAAACGTGAAACAGCGCCCCCAGTTCCCATGAAGACACATCACTAAACATGAGGCCACGCCCCCCTGGCTCCATGAAGACATGGAGGAGAAGCTGTCTGAGTGTGAGCTACTGAAAGGGTGGACATCCCTGTGTCTGTCCAGGCACTGCGTCGGACGGAGAACAGGTAGCCAGAAAACTGGACTGTCCAGCCTAAAGCCGGACATCTGGCCACCCTAACATCAGCCTGCCCCTAGGGTGGCCAGAGGTCTTGTTTTAGGCTGGACGGTCTGGCTTTCAGACTCCCTGTCCTCTGTCATGCGCAGGGCCTGGATGGACACAGCAGCAGCACTCTCAGCAGCAGCACTGTGCAGTCGGAGCAATGAGCTGCAGGGAGAAAGTCACCCTCCCCCCACCCCTGCAGCTGACAGAAGGTGATTTTTACCAATATTTTTAATCCCGGTCAAATGCAGCATGGAAGGGGCATGGCCTGACTGAGTCAGGGGCGTGACTTAGTGGGATCTGGGGGTGGTGCTTTTAAGTCCTTCTTTTGACGGTGGCCGGAATTACAGGTCGATGCCTGATTTAGGAGGAAGGTGGGTAGCAGTGGAAGAAAACATCTTTTATTACTACTGAACTGTAAATATGTAAAATTTACATTATATGAGGTAATGATTGACGATGAGTTAGTGTAAAACATAAGTTATAGTTATGGTAACCGGGAATACCCATTTACCATTGTCATCCACAGTGCTGTGCCTCTTTAATGCAGACCTAAAGCAGTGAACTGGCTAGGTTGTCATAGAAACCTGATGTGTGCCTGTGATCTTCTATTGGCTGATAAGGGTCATGTGACCAGGCTACTATTGGCTAATGCATTTTTTGGGAATATCTCAGGAACGGTACGTCCTGGAGAGTTGAAAACTGTTCTAAAACCTTCCCGGACACCTGATGTACATCCGTGCCAAATTTTATGATTGTAGCTGCAGCGGTGCGGATTCCTTTAGCGGACATACACACACACACACACACACACACTCAGCTTTATATATTAGATGAGTGTTTATGAAGTCAGGAGATCAGAGATAAAGGTTCAGATGAGCCATCAGCTGACAGAACTGAGGAGTGATACTCTGCAGAATGTTAACCCTTGTATATCAAAAACAGTTAAATATTTTTAAAATTGTCCCAAAGCTGTACAACTCAACTCTACAACTCTATGCCCTTTAAGATGCGCATACATGTGTAGTCTGGCTGCAGTATATGCATGTGAATCACCGCTACTTGCCATGTCATGCTACATTTCTGTGTAACTATGCACAGTAATATTTTGAGTGATGAGTTTTAGAGGCTTTGTACGTCATCTGAGAAAACAGCTAAAACATTATTTAGCACAGTGTCATGTTCTTATTTAATTAGAAACCTTCTCCTGGGGCCATTATCCATATTGGGGGCACAACTGGGGCTATTATTTATAACTACTGGGGGCACAAAGGGGTGGGGCATAATTCAGTATATATACTAAGGGCACTGCAGGGTTTGGGGTTTTAAATATAAAAACAAATGAAATGCATCCATTTTTTTAAATGGAAGTTTTTAACAGGCGTTAAATATGGGTGCAAAATGGCTATTAAAAACGGATGCACAGCGAGAAAATGGATGCACACACAAAGATGCAAAATGGCTATGACAAACTGACAGTGTGTCCGTTTTTAATGGCCATTTTATTTCAGTGCCTCGTGCATGTAGCCTAATTGTTGTCCAAACGTTATGGTTCGTAATGATTTTAAATTTTAACGTGAGTGATTATCTGGACAATTATCGGGGATAAAAATTCATAGAAATCCCAGTAATTGTCTTGGGGAAATGTTGCGGAGATCACCAAAAACAAACATTCATTCACTGGGTGATCCTACCTTTCATTCAGAATCCAAAATCATTTTTCTTTATATGCCGGCCACAAACAATGATGTATGGGGATGAGTGTAGGGATCAAAGTTGCAATTGCTCGTCCTCGTACAGATAGGGATGATTGCTGCAGGTAAATGCTGTTCTACCGTTTGCTAAACCATCGGGATATTATCGGGTACAAATTGCCTGAGAATCGGCCCGTGTAAAAGGACCAATACATTTTAAAAAAAAAAATAGACTAATAAAAAAACTTTTAATTTACAAGTGTGTTTTTTTCACTATTTTATATTTTTCTATGACCAATCAGATAATCCAGTAATACATCTGACTGTCCTGCACCTACAAAGTCCCACTTCTATATGTATAGCTGTAAGGGAAATAAAGGGCACAACCTGATCAGTCTTTGAGGACTCTTACCTGTTTGCCGGCTGCCTGGACGTCCTCCTCTGGGTTTTAAGCATTTCTTTGCTCTGCTTTTTCCACCGTGGAAGCCGTGATGCCTCTCACTTGAGTAATGGACCCTGTTGCAGGGCAGCAGAGATCAGGTTCTGTCCCTCTGCTCAGGTAACACTCTGTCTGGTAGCTAAGCATTTATGGTGAAAGCTTCCCTTAAACTAAGCAGCATTATACGACAGGTAAACAAAGGCTGATTATGGAGATCCTTCATTACACTAACTCTGCTGATGACAGAGGTGGCAGGTAAGTGTTTCCTTATGAAGTCATGTGTGTGCTTTCAGCCTAATCCTATAGATTTACTTTATTTAAAGGACAACAGGTTTATTTTTTTTTTGTTGGCCGTGATGTATAGCCATGTTCACACAAGAGTTAAATATCATAGGGAACTAAAACACTATTGATTGGGAGAACTGGTGAACTTTGTCCTCCAGAACAGAACTACCATAGCCACTGAATTCTGGAATATCAGTGTGGACGAAGAGAATATTCATACGTGGGAGATTTGCTGCAGACATTACTCTAACTGAAAGTCCGTTCTGAATATTTGAATGGGGTTGTGTATACCCCTAAAATATATATTTCTACATACCCCATTTAGATGATTGGACAGTTGCAGAAACTTAGCATGAACATGTACTAAATAGGGAGAGGGCAGACAGCTAGTGCTAGACCCTTCTGGTGGCAGCTTATCTCCCAGGATAAGAAAAGGGACTGGACATGACACTGAAAATGAACTTCTCCTGAACAGAGTCAGATTGGCCCATCAGAAGATCCAAGCTTTGATACAATAATGGGCACCAAAGTTCCAAGAGAAGAAAAAAAGATTTGGATCTGTCTTTGGAAATCACTTGACATTTGATTTTTCATTGCATTGTACCTACCTACCTACCTACCTACCTACCTACTAAGGATGAGTAAATCAGTTGTAAATTAATCAAATTCAACCTAAATTTTTCAAACATGCGGGTAATTCCAAATTTTTGGCAATTCGAATTGGGCAAACTTCTCAAAATGGCATTAGCAATTTTTCTAGTGGGCCTTGGCTTTGATGCAATAATGGGGGCCAAACACCCAGGAGCTGTCTTTGGAGATAATCACTTGTTTCAAAACCTATTAGACATTATTGATGACATGGGGGTTGGGCCCCGAGAATAACTATTGTTGAACCATTCTGAGAAACTATCCTTAACATGTGGACATCTACTATTAAAGAGGTTGTTCAGGATTTAGATATCTATGGCCTATACTTCAGGATAGGTCATCAGTATCTGATTGGTGGGGGTCTGACTCCCGCCAACCCAGATGCTCAGCTGGTGGTACTCCAGTGAGAGCTGTGGCCTCCTCATAGCTTATCAAGCACAGCACTGTAGATTGTATAGTGGCCGTGCTTGGTATTGCAGGTCAAACCCATTCACTTGAATGGGACTGAGCATTGCCTAGGCCATGTGGCCAATGAACATGATGCCACCAGTCTAGGAAGAGGCCGTAGTGTTCATCGCAGTGTTGTGGCCTCTTCAAACAGCTGATTGGGTGGGAGTGGGTGCCGTGAGTAGGACTACCACCGATTTGATATTGAACAACCTGTTTAATTGTAATGTAAATTTGCTTACCACTGTACACACTGGACATATTATCAATATCTCTAGTAAGTTATTTGTGAAGCAAATAAGAAATTCAGCCAAAGTCAGCTCCAAATGTGGTTGTCTTTTGCTAGACTTCTGGGGTCTAGTTTTGTACGAACCTTGGCAACTGAAGGATCATTTGGTACTCTGGAAGGCCATTCAGGTCCTGATTCCTTGGTCCTGACACCCTTGCTTATTAACGTTATTTTGAAACATGGACATGATAGTATAGTGATGAAAATATCCACCAGGAATGATGGAAAATTGGATTCATTGTCAGATTTGAAATGTTTGTCACCGATTTCCATATTTACTGATCCTTTTGGTGCTTTTACGCCATTTCTTTTCATTTTAGTGCTGTGATCCGCCTTTGTTCTGCTTTATACATTTCTGTCTTCTAGTATTATGTCCCAGTCACGTCATAGCGTTTATGTCTGTTTCCGTAGAACCCTATAATTCACTTCGCTTATTTTCTTTTCAGACTTTTACAGTGTATTTTCTCATTAAAGTGTTGACCTTGACAAGAACATATGTACATACAGATGCCAGCCAAACACATGAGAGCGGATGATATGCTATACTGTTATTGTACACAATGTCTTGAATTCTCTCTTGTATGTCAACACGTGAAGACAATTTTAAGAACAAAGAACTGCTAACGAGTCATAAGCTGTATAATCACATTATAGCTGCCATGCCGAACTGTGCAGTTCTCAGCAGTGGGCCTGAACAGCAGAACTTTACAATTCAGGTGTCTTTCAGACATAATGAATATAATTTTCTTGGATGTTACTACAGAAGATTGAACCTTTCAAAATTTGGTTTGTTTCAGCTTTGCCGAATTAAAAAAAAAAATCAGTTTAGAATCAATCCTGCCCAAACTAGAGAAAAAGGGAGAGTCCAGTATGCTAATATGGGGTATCTCTGCATTGTGTATGTGATGTCTAGAGGGGTACTCTTTCTCATTATGGAGAGCATCTAGTATGCATAGCAAGTGTGTGGAGTACTGTGGGCTAGGCAATGCCCCTCTAGGTTTCTGGGAAAGCTATTCAGATTAGCTTTCCTAAACGTATTTTATGCCAGCAGATAGAAGATGTGCTAATTTTCATATATTTTGTAAGAAACCCAGAGGAACGTTTATGTTTCATTCATATTAAACAAATCTTTAAATACTGTAGTTATACTGATGCTCAGTAGTCCAGTCCCACTCATTGGTTCTTAAGGGAGTAGTCCAGCAGCAACCTGCCTCTGAAGTGACGCCCCTCAGTCAGTGGTTGGCGGAGTAGACAGTGCCTGCATTTCTTGTGTTTTTCGGACTGGTACCAGGAACCGAAGTCCAGTAGGGTAAGTATCAGAATGGCAGTGGACTGGGTCAGTGGAGTAATGCTTCTGCTTTTTATTTTTACACCATTCTGCATCACAAAAAAAAAATAAAAGGCAGAAGGCTTACTTTCACCCCTATTGGTCCCTCAGAACATGATCATGGGTGCCGAAAGCTATCCTGCCTTCAATGTTCACGGGTGGCAGAATGTTTTTTGCTATTATACAAGCCAGACAATTGGAATCGGCCCCATAACAAGAATGTAACAGCAATATCTAGACACAGGGGCATTATTTTTTTAATGATTCAAATTGAAAAGTTACTTTTTTTTCCAAGAGCCTTCAGAGAAAATTCATCATCTAACTGTGAGACAACCTCTTGAAATAATAATTCACAAGCTATTTGTTCTGATTACGGATTTATTTGATTATTCTGCATGTGTAAACTTTTCATCCCACTGACCCATAATAACCATCCAACGGTGTTTGTATAATCTATTGAGCCATGAGAGACACATCTTATTAAATAACCGATTCATTTCTTGAAAATAGGCAGCGGAGAAGCCGCAGGAGTAGTTTACATGTAAATATAATATGTAACTCACTTTTATTTCCTTTGTGACCCTTTTACAAATACATCCGTTTTAAAATAATGGCACAATACAGTCTATAATTTCTTTAAAGTACCAAGCTGTGTCTTGTGAAAATGTACACCAATCTGGTAATCAAAGAGGTGTTCTGGTTATTAAACGTTATACCGTTTCCATAGGGGATGAACTATTAGATCAGTGGGGGTCCTGACCCCCCACGATCACGGATTCCCCGTAACACTCAGAGCCCCTCAAAATGGAGTGGTAGTATGCACATGTGCACTTCTGCTCCATTCATTTCTCCAGGAGTTCTGGAGGCAGCTGATTATCTGTTATTTCCAGAACTTCCATAGAGATGAATAGAGTGGCCTCACCGTTCATTTCGGGGCTCTGAGAGGTACGGCCACTGTTCTCCTGAACGATGGGGATCCCAACAGTAGGACACCACAATCTGTGGATAGGGGATAACTTTTAACGACTGGAAAATTTTTGAAGCATTAAGCTTGGCCTTTCTTCTCAAAGCTCCAGTATAAGAGAGTCACATCTTTCTGGAACTTGAAAAAAAAAAAAAAGTGTAATACTTAAAGAGAGTCTGTCACCTGCTCCGAGTGTTTTAGACCGATCAGATCACGTTATAGAATGTTTGCCCCCCCCCCCAAAAAAAAAAAAAAAATAGTACCTCTGTTGTATCTGTTCTCCGTAGAGATCCTGAAAAAAGTTTTTTCTAAAGTTATGCAATTTAGCAGACAAAAGTGTCCACGGGTGGAGTTACGGCCTCAAGTGCCCAGGCCCCTCAGCTATGTGCCCAGATAACCGCTCCCCTTGCAGTCCTCTGGCCAGCTCTCCTCCAGCCACCACCAGACCCTTGCATGTGCACTACTCTGCCCACTATGGGCAGAGGCACTGATCTTAACAGTGTGCAAGTGCAGGCTTTGGGGCCACTCGGCGCTCACACGAGATCTGCAATCCAGTGGAGGACGGCGCAGCAGGACAGGAGAGCGGGCCAGAGCACTGCAAGGGGAGCAGTTATGTGGGTGCATAGCTGAGGTGCCTGGGCACTTGCAGCCGTAACTCCACCCCTGGACACTTACGACAGCTAATTTGCATAACTTTATAAAGTACTTTTTTCAGGATCTCTACGTGGGACAGACACAAGAGAGGTACTATTTTAATGTAGGGCAAACGTCCTATAACGCGATCTGAGCGGTCTAAAAAGCTCAGAGTAGGTGACAGACTCCCTTTAACACAGAACCCATAGTGTGATAAGGATAAATACTGTGCCTTTCTTGCTACAATGTAAAACTGTTGAAATGGGGTTTTCCAAACGTGGAGAAATCTACCTGCAATCTATTGATATTCCACAGAATTAAGTGAAAAACCTGTCCTGGATTACTGTAACTAACACTGTAATGCTTGCTGATGGCTTTTTAATGACAGGATTTAGACACTCCGGGCTCCAGGTTAAGCCGAGCTCGCAGGAAGCGTTGGCTGTGTTGTGAAGTTACTGTGACTACTATTTACACAGGTTAATTGTGACTCACGTCTCCAGCTTTCATCCAACAGTCATACCATTCATGGGTAATCCACTTAGTAGTCGTCAGAAATTGTTTATTTGCCGTAGTAGAAAGCAGAAGAGAAAAAAACACGAGCGGCAGGAATATTGTCACTTTGCCAAAGTAACAGTGAATAGATTTCATTTACAAACAGAATCCCAGGTGACATTGCTGTTAATAAGCGATAGAAAACTGAACAAAGGATATGCTACAGAACCAAGGATCTGCTCATCACGTCCGCAGTCTTTCACCCTCCACTGCACACCAGCGTGATACCACGGATGACTTCAATGTAGAGTAGAACAAAAGCGATGGGTACAGAGAGTTAATTCGCCAAAGAGAAGTGACTGTGCGAGGTTGGACTTTGGAGCAAGGAACCTTTTTGGATTTTTTTTTGCCTTAAAGGGGATGCCCAAGATTTTACTATTGATGGCGTATTCTCGAGCTAGGCCACCCATATCTGATTGTTTGGGTCCATCACCCCCGAATCCCCACCAATCTGATGTTTTCGGGTAGTTCTAGCACTGGAAGCCTTCACTGGAACTGCACAGCTGCATCCACAGTGTAGTAAATGGAGCGCTGCTCCCGAAGAACTGAATAGAGGCTGAGCTTCAGTTACCAGCTCTGTATACTGTACATTGGATATAGCTGTGAAGTTTGATTGGTCGGCTTTTGGGGTAATGTATTTTTCCGTTTCGCTGTTTGCTGTATGGGGAAAATTTTTATAATATGGGCGTTTTCACATGTGGTGATACCCATAATGTGTATTTTTTTATTTTTAAAAACAATTATTTTTTTTTTACAGTTTTTAATGGCTCCAATATGGAACTTTAACAAGCAATCTTCGCTATTCTTATAGACTCCAATGCATTTGCTTTGGAGTCTTTGAGAAATTTACTAGTTTCCTATGGAGGTCTGCTGTTAGGGCTCGTTCCCACAACCGTGTGTGTTTTGTGGTCCGTTTTTCACTGATCCGTTGTTCCGTTTTTGCGTTCCGTTGTGTTTCCGTTTCCATTCCGTGATTCCGCAAAAACTGTCCGTATGGCTTCAGTATGCTTTCCGTAGCTGTTCCTTGTTTTTGCGGAGATAAAACTGAACAATGAATGAGTTAAATTTAGACTCTAGTAGAAAATCATGGATCCGCAAAAACGGATGACATACGGAGGGTGTTCCGTATGCATTCCGTATTTTTTGCGGAACCATTGACTTGAATGGAGCAACAGACCATGATTTGCAGACAATAATAGGACAAGACTCATAATCTTGCGGAACGGAAACGGAATGCACACGGAAGACCTTCCGTTTTTTTGCGAACCCATTGAAATGAATGGTTCCGCATACGATCTGCAAAAAAAACGGAACAGATACGGAAAGAAAAATACGGCCGTGTGAACAAGCCCTTATTCTCAATGACAGAGGCTGCTGGCTGGAAGGAGCTGGAGCATACCCAGAAGCGCGCGCTTCCAGGTTTTCGCACACTCAGATGTCATTGTCAGGATTGACCAAGGCATCCAAAGTGATGAATGCGACAGGCATTATTTCCAGTCACGGACATAAGCCATGGGTGTCTGCTGTATGTAACAGCAGGCACCCTGCGGCTATGGTGCCCGCTCTGCCTCGGAGCGGGTGCCATCTTTAAAGACCTGGCTGTACTCGGGCAAGGGGTTACATTTTTAATCAAATATTTGTATAATGAGCAATGTTCATCCAGTTTTAGTGGGAGACACATAACAGATAGCCTTTCTGTTTGGTTATGTGTTGGAAGCCCAACATTTTACTGACTCCTGACTTGAGGCCTGTACAGCAGAGTGGAATTGGGCCGTAAGCAACTCTCCCACAAACAATCGGGATGGAAAAGTCCTATCTGCTCAACAGACAATAGACACTGCTGTTTTATTTGGGAAATCAAGTGTCATCCTGTCTGGGAGACAATACAGGACCTTACCCCCTGAGGAGCACATCTGTGAACATGTGACTTATGATGCTTCCAGACCTGGGGGAGCCACTGCCTGCGGTGACCTGTCCTGCAAGTCTGTTTGTCCTTTAGAGGAAGGGACAGCTCTGGACTCAAGGATGCCACCTCCAGGAAGGTCTTACTCTCTACAACTGTATCTACAGACTGTAAATGGACTGTGCTGATTGGCTCGGACAATAGCTGGGAGGTGTTCCAGGGATGGGCACTGTGTTGGCTAGGTCTGTGTGTATGTATGGTATGTATGTACATAGATAGCTAGTTGGGCACTTCCTTCTCTACGCCTGACCTGTATCTTCCCTTTGTTCCTGTCCTTTAGTTAGTTAACCTTTTATGTTTGATTACCTGTACCATTAATAAATCCCCTCTTAAAGATCCAGTAGCTATTTGTTAATTTATAATTAACTGGCACCCCAAAGCTCGGCAGATTCTACATTATGTGCTATGCTTTTCAAAACGCATAATAGGAACACGACACCAACATAGATGCATTCAGCTGCCAAGCACACAAGCAACAGGTCAGCCAGTTTCATAGGTACAAATCTGCTGACAGATGTCCTTTAATCAAAAGTGTGGGTCGCAGGTGAGCACCGTGAACCCAAATTTACCAATCACTAGTAAGAAGAAAGACAGAGAACTGCAGTCAGAAATGGAGAGGATAGCTTGTCTCATCAATAATTAATAAAAATGACTTTGTATTGAAGAAGTTCAATCCGTTCCCCATGGAGCTATTTGCTAAACCCTGCCGCCTGGTTAGAGATGCTCCACGTCATGGCATTTAAATGCCACATTTGATAGCATGCCCGCAGAAGACTTGACGATGCTTATTTGAAAGTTTAGAAGAGACTGGTCCTTGCTGTCCAATTTATTAGCTGCTCGGAGGATTGTAACGTCGAGCGGGGAAACAGACAAACTAATAGACTCCGTATTATTTGCTACTGCTGAATATATAATACAGAAAGGTTGCAGAACAGGAAGATGTCATTGACAGAACATATTCTCCTTGCAAAATATATTGTCACATAAATATGTATCACATCTACATCCACCTTCCCTGGATTACTTCAATTTGCATTCATAATATCTGAGTAAAGCCCTAATTTACATGCAGATAATCTTCTACTTTTCTCTGGTATGTTGCAGTGTAATACCATAGAAGCGCTGTGTCACTGCCCCTCTGTGATTGTTTCCCCAAGCACAATGTAGAGTGTAAGCTCACGTGTCAAACTACCACTCTTTAGGGAACTTGACACATGTTCACTCTGTGTCGATTTGGTGCTCATTTCAAATTGGCTCTTTGAAGGCCAACTAGTTGATTAAAGAGATTCTCTTATCTAAAAGAGCAGTCCTAGAAGGGGCCACCTTTAAAGGGCATCTATCAGCAGATTTGCACCTATGACACTGGCTGACCTGTTACATGTGCACTTGGCAGCTGAAGGCATCTGTGTTGGTCCCATGTTCATATGTGCCCGCATTGCTGATAAAAATGAAGTTTTCATATATGCAAATGAACCTTTAGGAGCAAAAGGGGGCGTTGTCGTTACACCTAGATGCTCAGCTCTCTATGCAAGTGCCCTATGCATTTTTATTGACAGGGCCAGGTTTGATAACGGTTTTACTGCCTGGTCTTTTTAAATTTCCCCTGGACAACCCCTTGAAAGAGGACCTGTCACCCCTCCAATATATCTGTTTTAGTAACTACTTACATATAGTAATAATACTGGAGCATCTATTCTTATGACTGTGTTGTGCCATTCATTTATTATTCCTCCTAGAAGTTATGCATGATTTGCTAGCAGTTTGCAATGAAGATCCAGATGGCTGTTACCAGCTGGGGAGGGGGGAAGGGGGGAGGGTGTCCCTGCCCAGTCTGACATTATCCAATCAGTGCTGACAGAAGCAGACTGTGCAGGAACAACCCCCAACTGGAAACTCCTGGCTGGACCTTCATTGTATGTAAACTACTAGCAATTCATTCAGAACTTCTAGCATGAATAATAAAGGAATGGCACATCACAGAGTTGGAATAGATTCTCCAGGATTTTTATTACAAGTAATTATTAAAATGTCAGGAGAGGTGACACTCTCTTAGTCAACACCTTAAGTGTTTGATTCTCAATTCAGTACATGCTTTATTACTAATAAGCATATTTGTCATTCTAATGTCTGTGGTCCTCACTACATAATATTTGTCTGGGTATCAGCCGGGTACTGTTACAGTGAATCCATGTTACATCAATAGAATGGTACTTCAGGTTACTCTTAGCACCGACACTAAATTCTGCGACACTAGAATAACACAATCTGGCGAAACAAACTTTTCTCGATGTTCTATAATTCACAGATGTTCATAACACAATCACGATGGTTGTACAGGAGAATACAGCATGTATCAGCGCACAGCAGCCATCAAGAGGGGCGTATTATGGCTGTATGTTATGTATGTATGTCTGTATGTAGTGTGTCAGCGTTGAATGTATTACGAGGACAATCGAATACTCAAACGGAATTGACTTCCAATCCATGTTCTACGTCCAGACGGAACGGAATGCTTTGTCCTGAGTTCAGTTTTGTCCCCATTGACAATATGGGGACAAAAAAAAGATTTTTGTAAAAAAGAAGCCTTAAAAGCCACAGCACACCAACAAAGTGCACCATAAAGCAATAAAAAACTAAAATGTTAAATGCGTCACCGGAGGATCCTGTAGGTTCAGACATGGAGCGCATGATGGCACTTTAGGTTACTGTAAACAAACTTTGTGAAACCGGAAACCTCATTCATACATTTTCAAATCAATGACACTTAACCCTTTAAGAACTGGGCCAGTTTTTGTATTTTTTAAAATTTTAACCTTCCAAAAGGCACTTTTTAAATTTTTCATTCTCATAGCCATATGAGGGCTTATGTTTTGTGTGACAAGTTGCCTTTTTAATGGCACCATTTCATGTATCATATCTTGTGTTGGAAAAGGGGAAAAACATTCTTTTGGGTTTGAAAAAAAATTCTGCCAAGTTTTTTTTTTTTTTGTTTAGTTATTACAACGTTCACTACATACTAAAAATGGAATGATTACCTTATTCTCAGGTCAGAACGATTATGGTGATACAAACATTGTAGAGATTTTATTTTGTTTTGCAGTTTTAAAAAATGTATTTAAAAATTCTTTGCACTGACATTCTTTGACACCCATACCTTTTTTTACTTTTATTCAATTTTTTTTTAGAGGACAAGAAGACCAAAAATGGCAAATCTTAAATTATAATAATTTTAATATTTTAGACATTTTCGGACATGGCAATACCCGTTATTTTTTTACTGTTTTTTTAATGTAAAATTGGGAAACTGGTTAATTAGAATTTTTTAATTATTCATATTTGTAATTTTTGTATTTTTTTTTAATGTTTTACCGTACTTTTTAGTCCTCTCAGGGGACTTGTTCATGTGATCTTCTGATTGTTTGTACCACAGACTGCAATAGAATTCTATTCCAATTTATGGGATTCTGACAGACTGTCTGCCGAGCTGTGCCTCAGACACTGCTTAGCAGGCAATGATGGGCCTAGGATCCTTCACAAGGCTCCAGGATGTGATAGCTAACAATCAAAGTCTTACTATTTTGTCCCGAGGAGGGGGCTTTCTCTAACCCCACTGTTACAAGTAACAGCACCATTTCAGGTTTTAAAATGACTGGGACCAGTCAATGCCAGCGGACGTATGATGTATTATACAGCCGGCACCTGCCACGTATGGAGTGAGCTCAGAATTTATGCCTGCTCCATACATTTCCCGCCAGTTAATGCCATACATACATGTACAGCATTATGCATTAGGAGGTTAAATGGCTCTACGCATTACATTACAGTGCCCAAAAATCTAAAATAGGAACGGGGATAACTTTGTAATATACAACCCGTAGCAATTCTGCCCCTTGTAACAATCATGATGCTTGTGGGAGCATGAAGTGAAGTGTATGAGCATGTCCTGTTCTGTATGCCTCATGTATGTAGCATGTACTGTCTTGTAGTACAGAACACGCAAGCCATAGAAAACACACGTGTGCAAACAGGTAGGAATTTCAGAGACATAGGGGCAGATTTATAAAGCAGTCCGTGGTGTCAGGTTGTGCCACCTATCCTCTCCAGGAACAAATGTGTAATTGGGGGGGGGGGTAACTCAATTGCTTCTATTTACCAAGAATACTACACTTTAGTAGGAACTGAAAAAGTTGCCTTGCCTTACGGTATATAGACATCATGGGGACCCTCTCTTCCATGAGTCAGACTCGCAAACACACAGCGGCTCTTGCAGACACTTCAATGGCTGCCATATAATGCTACATTTCCCCTGTAGTGTCCAAATGTGTATAGCTGACAAAAAAATTCCATGATAAAAATCAGACGTTTAATGGGTCAATCCAAGGTCGATCAGCAGCTTCCAAATGAAAAAGGGGGTTTTTGTGAGATATTATATGTATACAATTCCCTAATGCTTCTCACGTGCATAATGGAAAAGATTTATTACAGGGATTTTAAAAAATTCTATGCAAAATGGAATCTGGAATTAGAACTTGCAGAGAACCACATTAAACATTTATATATTTTTTTTACCTTTTTGTTGAAGAAAATCATTTTACAATCCTGGGCTGGAGATTTCTTGTGTTTTATTAATTTCCCATTCTTCTAGTTGATTGCACCCATCCAGGTCACAGCAGCACCAGCACTTGCATTCTTCATAAATTCCTTCAGTGTTTTGTCTTCTACATTATTAACCCTGGCTACCCTTTCCATTCTGCAAGGATTTTTGCAGGAATACTTAGGTCTTTTAAAGAGTAACTAAATTTTTGAATACATTTTTGTTAACATGTCCCTAATGCCCTAATAACAGTTTTTGCTATATACAGTGCCTTGCGAAAGTATTCGGCCCCCTGGAACTTTTCAACCTTTTGCCACATTTCAGGCTTCAAACAAAAAGATATAACATTTTACATTTTTGGTGAAGAAGTTTGTCACAATTGTGAAGTGGAACGAAATTTATTGGATCATTTAAACTTTTTTTGTAATAATAAAACTGAAAAGTGGAGCGTGCAAAATTATTCGGCCCATTTACTTTCAGTTCAGAAAACTCACTCCAGAAGTTGATTGAGGATCTCTGAATGATCCAATGTTGTCCTAAATGACTGATGAAGATAAATAGAATCCACCTGTGTGTAATCAAGTCTCCGTATAAATGCACCTGCTCTGTGATAGTCTCAGGGTTCTGCATCATGAAGACCAAGGAACAAACCAGGCAGGTCCGTGATACTGTTGTGGAAAAGTTTAAAGCCGGATTTGGATACCAAAAGATTTCCCAAGCTTTAAACATCCCAAGGATCACTGTGCAAGTGATCATATTGAAATGGAAGGAGTATCAGACCACTGCAAATCTACCAATACCCGGCTCTAAACTTTCATCTCAAACAAGGAGAAGACTGATCAGAGATGCAGCCAAGAAGTCCATGATCACTCTGGATGAACTGCAGGATCTGCAGGATAGTACAAAACAGTTCATGAGATTGAATGTCCCAAATCCTGGAAAAGGTATGGGACAGAAATCTAACAAGTACAAGGAATTGGGGGAGGCAGGTGTGCATATACCTGGCCACTGGGGCATGCGAGGATAGACCAGCTTCCTGTGAGGTCTTAGATGGATGACGACCATACATGCTAAGGCTAAGTATCTTTTGTCTATATTATTAGACTATAGGCCAGTTACATGGTGTATGTATAGTGATATGACCATAATATTAAAAGTATTTGTATATGTTGTATGTAGTACATTGTAGTCCAGTAAAGGTGTCTTATGTTACATCTGCAGAGTTATGTGTTATTCCTGGTGATACCAAGGCACCATACTGTAGCTGTGGTATAAACTGTGAACAATCCCACGAGCTAGGGGAAAAGGGGAATATTGACCGTTGTCTTCTGATAATTGGTAATAGTTCACCCCTTTTCACACCAGTAACTTGAGATATTGCTGTTGGTAACTATTATTGATATTAATAAGCGATATCTATCCTCTTTCAATGGAGGTCCAGGTATGCGACAATATTATTAATATTCAGTATTGATATTAATAATATTCCTATCCTTTTTCACACTCGCAACACAAAACACAGAAGGATCAATTAAGTTTACATTTTACACAGCCCCTAGCCAGTCCATTCCCGACCCTTAGCGTATAATATGCTGACCGTTTCCCTAGTGATACCCATTACACACTGCAGCAATAGTGATAATGATCATACAGAGAAATATGTTGTGTTCAATTAGTTTTACAAAACAATTAAAGTCCTGTACACACCAAAAATGGTAACAATGAAAACATTATCCCATTAAAAAAAAATCAAGCCGTCTCACAGCTCCGTTGATAGAAAAGTACTTTTATTGTGCCACTGCAGTAGAACATAAAAATCTAAACAGGTTTGATACGGTCATTAATTGTATTTACCCATAGAACAGAGGTAATGGTATTTATGCTGAACCAGAATGAAACTTTTTTTTTTTTTTAATTTTTGCGCCGTATAAAACCTGGGTGCCTCCTATAGGCCAGAAAATACGCCAAATTCTAGGTTAGGCCTATAGATAAAATTATGGAAATATTGGGTTTGGGACTATCTGTACTGCATGCAACCATTGTACTATTCTTCTGCCTCTTTGTAATATGCTTATGATGCTGAATCACTTGTTATGTTTGATTACATGCTCAGTGAATCAGATTCATTATATTCTTACTGCTGTGTGTTTATGTAACTGTGTGTACTGAGGCATAATTCTTCCACTGGCTTTTTGTAAGGGTCATAATAGGTCTTTTACATTGTCCATGCATCGAGAAGTAAAAAAAAAAAGCTGTAAACTGCTACTTTAGGATTATCTTGTATATTCAGGCACTAATCCTGGATTGCTAATCCATTCTTACATCTACAGCTAAATTCGAAATTCTGATGGTCTCCTGTTACCAAGTAATGAATTTACCGGAATAACCCTTAAAGAGGACCTTTCACCCCTCCTCACATACACGTTTTAATAGCTTCCTGCATCCCCCATGTAATAACAATTCTGGAGCATCTATTCCTATGGCTCTATGTTATGCCATTCCTGTATTATTCCTGCTAGAAGTTGTAAATGAATAAATTGCTAGCAGTCTGCAGTAAGGGTACAGAGGGGAGGTAACCAGTTGGGGGGGTGTACCTGCACAGTCTGACAATGGCAGCACTGATTGGCTAGAGTCAGTCTGTGCAGGTACACACCCCCAACTGGTTACCGCCCCTCTGTACCCTTACTGCAGACTGCTAGCAATTCATTCATAACTTCTAGTAGAACTAATAAAGGAACGGCACAACATAGAGACATAAGAATAGATGCTCCAGAATTGTTATTACATTGGGAATGCATGAAGCTATTAAAACAGACATGTCAGGAGTGGTGAAAGACCCTCTTTAAAGCGCTTATGCCAATGTTTAAAGGGATAATTGGAACTTACTGAGCTTTCTGTATGGTGGTATTTGCCATCAGATGGAATATTATAGAGGTATTTTCTCCTATGTGACATGGTGTCATGAGGAGTGCCTATGGATCTATAGGACGTTGTTTGCTTTGACACAGGTTCCATCTACATGGCTAATCTTTAGGAGGATTTACAGTACATGTTGCAATTGGACAGATTATTGGGAATGAACGTTTCTGTGAATGCTTGTTCCCAACAATCTGTCAGTGTAAAGGTGCAGCAGATCACCCGAGGAACTAATGAAGTGCTGGTTCATAGGGTGATCCTGTTTGTGCAGGAGATTGTGCTGTCTAAAAGGCCATCTGCTGCACAGAAACAATGCAGCTGTATGAGAGCGAGCGATTGCAATAGTGATTGCTCGTTCTCATACTGTGGAGGAGATCGCTGCATGTAAATGTAGCGCTTCACCCCCACTGAACGAGCAGCCGACTGTCGGGAAGTAACGCTTCCTTTCTGACAATCTGCTACTCTTCTGCCTTTAGGTGGGTATATTAACATGATTACTGCTTTGTATTTTTGACTATTGCCCCATTCAGGAAAAATCACAGCACGTTCTATCCTCATCAGTTTTTCACGTATGACTGGTCTACCTCAAGTCAGTGGGTCAGTAAAAGGAAACTGCCATTTTTCAGATGTAGATGGTTTCTAGCAGATGCCGGGTGTTATTCTTAAGTTTTACTTTTTTCATGTGTGGAAAAAAAAATGGATGACAAACTAATGCAATCAGGTTGGAAAAAACAGAAACACTAAGTGCAATGGCAGAAAAAAAGTGATTCAACTTATATGCAAGGTTATTCATCTATTACTGAACAGACCCTTCTCTATCGCTTGTGTGCAAGTCTTAGGCCCTTTTCAGACTAGTGAGTTCCACACTCCGACTCGCAGAGTGAGTATGCAACAGCTCCCGTCCTGACCTCCCGGCACTCACGGGTCCCATATATTGATTTAAAATGCTATGTAACACTTACAGTTCTGGAATGTATTGGATAACACTGACATAATGCTGTCAGTGTTACCCAATACATTCTAGAACTGTAAGAGTTACATAGCGTCATAAATCAATATAAAGCGACCCAGCAGTCCTGGGAGGTCAGGACGGGAGCTGCTGCATACTCACTCTGCGAGTCGGAGTGTGGAACTCACTAGTCTGAAAAGGGCCTAACTCTGAGGAATTTCTTAACTGGTTCTGTCTGATGGTTTTCCTTCGGGTATTCCTCATTATCTTGTGATTCTGTGCAGATTATCAGATGCTGGACTTCACGAAATCACTTACTTGTTTGAAAGTCGTTCAGAACCAAAAGGTCAAGCTGACATTGCTTCCTCTTTTTCCCAGCACTATAATCTAACAAAAATGTTATGTGTACAGCTCTTCTCTATCATTGTTTGCAAGCATCACGGCGCAGCTCCGTAATAACTCTGTGCACTACCAAGACAGGTCGTATTAAACACTTTAATTAAAAGGTTTTCTTTTACATTATGCTTAAAACAATTACTAGATACAAAATAAGTGGAAGA
This sequence comes from Rhinella marina, assembly GCA_900303285.1. Classification (NCBI taxonomy): domain Eukaryota; kingdom Metazoa; phylum Chordata; class Amphibia; order Anura; family Bufonidae; genus Rhinella; species Rhinella marina. The sequence continues at coordinate 194,479 of ONZH01024452.1, read as the reverse complement.
GTACACATAATAGGTGACGTACACAGCTCAATCCAAGTGTCTTTCATGCACATAAAAGTCTTGGCAGCCGAATAATTGATCCTTAATTAACAGGGTGATTTTGGTGCCTGGAAGACTATGACAGGGTTGACTTTGGCAGTGCTTAATTTACAGGGCACGTTCTGAGCGGTCTCCAGTTGGTCCTTCTATAAGTAAGGTCACTTCTTTGGTCAGATGTACTACTATACATATAGTATATCACAGATGAGGCTTGTTCGGGGGATTCAGGACCCCTCCTCTTCTTGTGCGTCAAACTGTTCGTCATACGACTGAGATGAAAGGAAGGACTCCCATGTGGCAAGGCACTGCAGGAAAGAAGACAGATGTACCCATGAAAACTGAATTTATGCACCGAGAGGAATTGAAATAATCTGCTAAACATATAGAAGCAAAAAAGCCACAAAAAATTAAAAAATCCAAGCAAAATAAATGTGTTCCTTAAAGGGAATGCGTCATCAGAAAATGACCTTTTTGTATTAAACATACTTTTAAATATTTTTTGGGGTCCCCAGAAGCAGCTTTGGGTGCGAAAAGTACATCAGGAATGTCCTTTGCTCCACACACTGATCGGTATATTTTGTATTTCATAATTTTAATTGCATGCTGTTACCTATTTGTTGCTTATTTCTGGTATGGCTGTGGGAATGGCCTGCAGGGCACCATGTGTGCTATACTATTACGTAGTACCTTATATGTTGTTTTAAGTGTATTTTATCTATTTATCTAATAAAGTCATGATTCTATTTATCAATTGTTGGTGTAGGCCATGATTTGTGGATTTTCTGTTAACCCCTTAGTGACCAGCCTGCTTTGGCCCTTAAAGGGTTTCTGTCACCAGATTTGGGCATACTAAACAGGATGGCATTTGCAATGTGCAAATGCCACCTGATGCCCAATCTGGTTTTCTTACTGTAATCAGATGAGCCGTTTTGTTAAAAAAAGCACTTTTATAATATGTAAATTAGGCGTACTAGGTGCAAGAGGCGTTTACCTTGCACCTAGTAATCGCCGTGTTCCAACCTCTAGTGCCGCCTCCTGCTTGACAGGGCCAGGCACTACTGCGGAACTCACTGCGCCTGCGCCGCTTTTACTCCGCACGGCGCAGGCGCAGTGAGAGAGGCAGGAGCCGGGCGGCCGGGTGAACTATCTGCGCCTGCGCCGAATTTAGCCTACACGGCGCAGGATTTCGAGCGAGGACAGGGCCGGCAGCTCATCGAGCAAGCTGCCTGGCCCTGTCAATCAGGAAGCAGGAGGCAGCACTAGAGGTTGGAACACGGCGATTACTAGGTGCAAGGTAAACGCCTCTTGCACCTAGTACGCCTAATTTACATATTATAAAAGTGCTTTTTTTAACAAAACGGCTCATCTGATTACTGTAAGAAAACCAGATTGGGCATCAGGTGGCATTTGCACATTGCAAATGCCATCCTGTTTAGTATGCCCAAATCTGGTGACAGAAACCCTTTAATGACCAGGCAATTTTCTTCAATTTTTCATCGTCACCTTCCAAGAACCATAACTTTTTGACTTTTCCATCTATGTAGCCTTATGAGGGCTTGTTTTTTTGCTGGGCAAGTTGTAGGTTTTTAATGGTGCCTTTTTTGGGGTACACATAAGTTACTGATTACATTTTATTAACTCTTTCTGGAAGGTAGATGGAGAAAAAACAGCAATGCTGTCAGTTTTTACATTATAAATTTTGACCTGGTCATTTTTAGGCATATATAACACAATATGTTTATTCTCTGGGTCAGTATGATACCAAATACATATACGGGGTACATAAACACTTTTTGATCGCTTTTTATTCTGTTATTTGGGTGGCAAATCAGCAGAAATCAGCAATTTTGGCTTTTTTTATCCCGTTTGGGATAAATTACATGATAATTGCGTAGTGCAGGTCATTACAGATGCGGTGGTATGTGGAGATTTTATTTATGCACTTTTTTCTATTGAAAAGCATTTCTTCAATGAAAAAAAAAGTTTCTTCTTTTACTTCAAATGTTTTTTATTCAATACATTTTTTTTTTACTTTTTTTAATCATTTAATAGTCCCACAAGGACTATACAGTAATAGGTGATCTTTTGATCATTTCTATAATACATAATGCACCATTCCTCCCTCTGTAACCACTTACATGCCATGGGTGCTACTGCCTGCAGCATGTAAGTGGTTAGATGGCCCAGATGGGCATTTCTGCCGGTCCAGGCAATTGGAGCAGGAGCACAGCTCACATGTTACAGCCATGCACCCGCTTTCCATGCAATGCTTAGACTGGGCAGCCATAAAAAAAAGCAGAGGCTCTACCTACTGCCCCTTAGTGGCCACTGTAAAAAGGTATATTGCTGGTCACTGAGGGGCCAATAGATGCAACTCTAGACTTTTATGTTATAGGCCATAATATTTTTGAGTATATAACGGTAAACAGACAAAAAAAAAAAAAATCACATTCCCAAACATCCTCCAAATGAGTAAAAGTAACAAAACATGAATCTAATTGTATTCCCTTGCAATCTATAACCTACAGAACAATGGATCCCCTCTACACCTTATGCACATTCTCAGCACTATGAATGACCTCGACAGACAATCGCTGACCGTGACAGAAACATGCTGAACATACATTATTTCTCAATCAACTTATCCACACATTCCACTGAAAATTTCACTTGGGACTAGGGTATAAATAAATACAGAGTAGGCTTTTCTCACTTATGTGTAATATACACGATATGGACTGCTGAAACCTACAATATCTAGAACCAAAACCTGTCCAATAGGGAAACTATTTTGTTTTAAAGGGGTTTTTCGGGATTTTTCTACTGATTACTTAGGGGCCTTTCACACAACAGTATGCCCTCCAAGACATACGGTCCGTGAGCGGTCCATATGTCCCAGAGTGGCATCGATCGTGCGCACAGCATGATTGATTACAATGATGCTGTGCACTCCGGGCCGCCCGCTGAGCTATTGCCCCTCACTCATAAAATCATATGAGTGCAGGACAATAGTCCCACGGGTGGCCCGACGTGCACAGCATCATCGTAATCAATGATGCTGTGCGCTCCATCGATGCCGCTCCGGGACATATGGACCGCTCACGGACCGTATGTCTCGGAGGGCATACGGTCATGTGAAAGGGCCCTTATCCTCAGGATAGGTCATCAGTATCTGATCGGTGGGGGTTCAACATCCAGGACCCTCGCGATCAGCAGCTTGAGAAGGCACCGGCGCTCCTGTGAGCGCTGAGGACTTCTCTCAGCTTTTCCTAGGCCAGTGACGTCATGTTCATCGGTCACGTGGCCTAGGAGCGTCTCAGCCCCATTCAAGTGAATGGGGCTGAGCACGATACCAAGCACAGCCGCTGTACAATGTACGACGCTGTGCTTGGTAAGCTGAGAGAAGGCCTCCCGTGAGCTCCGGTACCTTCTCAAACAGCTGACCGGCGGGGGTTCCGGGTGTCAGACCCCCACCGATCAGATACTGATGACCTATCCTGAGGATAGCTCATCAGTAGTTAAAGAAGAACTCCCGCAAAAAATTTTATTCTCTGACCTGTTAAAAAGGTTCATGATGTAATCTGTAGTGAATGCAATCTTCTTATCAGAGACTGTATTTGTGAGTTATCACCTCTCTTCTAATTGTAGCTGGGTCATGTGACCAACTCCCTGACCTTCAACTGACTCAGGAAAGGAAGCCAGTTACTTCTCTATTCATTCCTAGACTGAGAGTGAGGCTCCCATAGGAATGCATAGAGAAATAGATTTCCTGTCCACACATAAGATGCTGTGTGAGTCTGATTGCTGGTCACATGACACAGATGAGAAGCATAAGGGAGATATAACTCACAAATACAGACACTAGTGAGAAAATGACATTCACTACAGATTACATCATGTACATTTCTAGCAGGACATGGAATAAATTTTTTTGCGAGAGTTCTTCTTTAACTCCTGGAAAATCCCTTTAAAGGCTATGTACACCTTTTGGGGGATTTTTTTATTTTTTTTTTTTGACGATTTCAGTTTGGTCTAAAAAAATAATTTTTCAGTTGGTCTGTATTAAAACTATTCAGCCACTCTGTGACAAAGGGTTAATGGTTTGTCTAGCTGTGTGAATTGTACTTTTACTTTGTGCAGGGTCATCTAATAAACTTATCTCTAAATTACTAAAATGTCGAACACGTATTTAAGCCTGATTCTTAACAGTAAGACAAGAATTGAGTTTTAACGAGTGTTTATAAGGTCAGAAATCAGATCTGAGCTGCCTGACGGGAAACACTAAAATACAGAGCCTGCTCATAGAGAATCTCAAGGCTGTACAGAGAAAGGGGCTCAAAATGTTTAATAAAGACCAACTGATAAAAAGATGATTTTGAGCTCAAAAAGAGTATAATGAAGTAAAACATTGTCCCAAAGATGTACATAGCCTTTACGTATCTGTTTATATCTTTTTTTTTTAATGCTGGATGCATGAGGGCCAATGGTTACATTTGGCTTTTTGGTCAGCTGCTATTAGGTTGCCTTTGCCAATTGTGACCAGAGCCTAAAACAGGCATCTAACTTTACAGCAACCATTTGGAGCTCATACTGTAAAGCAAATCTAATCATAGATTTTAATTCCACTCAAGTGGAAATTCATAACCAGGACAGGATACACAATGCTCGCATCTTAAAGCAAACATTTAGACATGTAACGGGTAGCTGGTTATTACTTTATAATTTACTATTTCATCAAAAAATTCTTGGGATCTACCCCTTTCTACGTATGTTACAATTACATGGAGCGGAGGGAAAGTGTGGTTGACGGTACATGAAATTATATAATTTTATCTCCCACTTTTGGAGAGACAATTATGAATGTTGACAACTTAATATCAATATCTCAGATGCCTGTGTCATTTTGACAAAAGTTCTTTTAAAAATTGCTCAGTTTACTCCACTCAGAAGATGTAATTATAAAAAAACAGCACTTACTGAAACCTTCCACTGACTACCTGTAGATTGAGGAGACACCGAGAACTAAAAAGCATGAAGGAACGGTTTCAAAGGCTATGGACACCTTTCAGGAATTTTTTCTTTAATGATTGCATTTTACTCATTTTGGGCTTATGAAAAGTGGTATCTCCCAAGGAAGAGAACCATCTCACTAGCACCATCTCTTGGAAGTGGCTCTCTAGGAATCAAAATCTGACTTTCCAATAAGCCTTAGAATTTGACAAGGGAATATATAATCTCTTGTCAAATAGTCAAGGCTTGGTGGAAGGTAGGATTTTGACTGCTAGGGAGCCACTTCCAAGAGGTGGCGCTAGTGAGATGGTTCTCTTCCTTGGGAGATACCTCTTTGCATATTCGTTTTTCATGGATGATTGCCAATAAGTCTCCATACCCTGGAGTATTTCCAGTAAGTCTCCATACAGGACTCATCTCTTAAAATAGATTAGACACTGTGCCTAAGCCTCATTTTTGGCTAAAAATAATTTTATCAATTGCTTTTATTAAAAATTTTCAGCAATTTTTGTGATACATATAGTTAAAAATCAGTCTATTTGCAGGCGGTCTCTGCTGAGCTATTTCTGCTGACGGCTCCTGTGAAGCCTTATTCCTGACCTCATAGCTAAACTCTTATCAAATTGACAATATTTAAATGAGTATTTAGGAGGTCAGGAGATGACAGATAAGGTTTCACATGAGCAGTCAGCTGACACAACTGATACTGCAGGGTAGCATAGTATGAGGACAGGCCCACCCCTCCTCCTTGAAGTTAGGCCTCATGAACGTAACCTTATTTTGGGTCCATGTCCTATACGCATTTTTTGCAGATCGCACGTGGACTCATTGATTTCTATTGGACCGCAAAATATGCGTAAAGCACACAGATGTCATCCGTGTGCTGTTCGCATCCATGCAGCTGTTCTGTTACAGAGCATGTCCTATTCTTGTCCATTTTGCGGAGTAGAATAGGCACTTCTATAATAGGGACTGAGGAAAGTACGGGACGCACATGGCTGGTGTCTGTATTTTATCCATCTTTCGTGACCGTAAAATTCAGTGTTACACTGTATTCACTGAGGAAAATAAACTGTCAGATGAAATGCAGAATATAAAAGTAAATTCCCCATTAAAAGTGCCCTGTCTGACCCAGGAAGAAGTAGAGCTGCGTCTTAAAAAGATTAAAATAGACAAATCGCCAGGACCGGATGGCATACACCCCCGTATCCTAAGAGAATTAAGTAATGTCATCGCCAGACCCTTATTTCTGATATTTAAGGACTCTATACTGACAGGGAGTGTTCCACAGGATTGGTGCATAGCAAATGTGGTTCCAATATTCAAAAAGGGTCCAAAAACAGAGCCCGGGAACTATAGGCCGGTAAGTTTAACATCTGTCGTGGGTAAACTGAGGGTTTTCTAAGAGATGCTATCTTGGAGTACCTCAATGAAAATAAGCAAATTACTCCATATCAGCATGGCTTCATGAGGGATCGGTCATGTCAAACCAATTTAATCAGTTTCTATGAGGAGGTAAGTTCTAGACTAGACCGCAGCGAATAAATGGATGTCGTATATATGGACTTCTCCAAAGCATTTGACACTGTACCACATAAAAGGTTAGTATATAAGATGAGAATGCTTGGCCTGGGAGAAAATGTCTGTATGTGGGTAAGTAACTGGCTCAGTGATAGAAAACAGAGGGTGGTTATTAACGGTACATACTCAGATTGGGTGACTGTCACTAGTGGGGTACCACAGGGGTCAGTATTGGGCCCTATTCTCTTCAATATATTTATTAATGATCTTGTAGAAGGCTTGCACAGTAAAATATCAATTTTTGCAGATGACACTAAACTGTGTAAAGTAATTAACACAGAAGAGGACAGTACACTGCTACAGATGGATCTGGATAGACTGGAGGCTCGGGCAGAGAAGTGGCAGATGAGGTTTAACACTGACAAATGTAAAGTTATGCATATGGGAAGGAATAATGCAAGTCACCAGTACATACTAAATGGTAAAATATTGGGTAACTGACATAGAAAAGGACCTAGGAATTTTAGTGAACAGAAATCTAAGCTGCAGAAACCAGTGTCAGACAGCTGCTGCCAAGGCCAATAAGATAATGGGCTGCATCAAAAGAGGCATAGATGCCCGTGATGAGAACATAGTCCTGCCACTTTACAAATCACTAGTCAGACCACACATGGAGTACTGTGTACAGTTCTGGGCTCCTGTGAACAAGGCAGACATAGCAGAGCTGGAGAGGGTTCAGAGGAGGGCAACTAAAGTAATAACTGGAATGGGTGGACTACAGTACCCAGAAAGATTATCAAAATTAGGCTTATTCACTTTAGAAAAAAGACGACTGAGGGGAGATCTAATAACTATGTATAAATATATCAGAGGTCAGTACAGAGATCTCTCCCACGATCTATTTATCCCCAGGACTGTGACTGTGAAAAGGGGACATCCTCTGCGTCTGGAGGAAAGAAGGTTTGTACACAAACATAGAAGAGGATTCTTTACGGTAAGAGCAGTGAGACTATGGAACTCTCTGCCTCAGGAGGTGGTGATGGTAAGTTCACTAAAAGAGTTCAAGAGGGGCCTGGATGTATTTTTGGAGGGTAATAATATTACAGGTTATAGTTACTAGAGAGGGGTTGTTGATCCAGGGAGTAATTCTGATTGCCTGATTGGAGTCGGGAAGGAATTTTTTTCCCTAAAGTGGGGAAAACTGGCTTCTACCTCACAGGGTTTTTTTTGCCTTCCTCTGGATCAACTTGTAGGAAAACAGGCCGAACTGGATGGACTTTTTTTTCGGCCTTATAAACTATGTTACTATGTTACATTTTGGAAGTCTGTAGGACTTTTCAGTACACAAAAATAAAGGTTGTGTGCATGCAGCGAGAAAATCCTTCTAACGAACTGCACTGTGTACCGGACTACGTAGTCCTACTTGACATTAGAGTCATTGTGTGTCAGAAGTGCCATAAAGCTCATTCTTAGACAATTACTACTTCATGAAAACATCCACTTATTATGGTGCTACATAAACTCTAAGTGTAAAGTGAAATCAGCATGCATTCAAAAGAATCACTAAAACACAAAAAAAATGTACTAAAAAAAAAAAAAAAAAAATGGATTATTAGTGGCACATAGCAGCCATTTATCAGAAGAATGTGAATGGCTCCTTATGAGGCATCAAACTCAACCAGGATGTTCACTGATTGTAATAACCGCACCATGTAACTATACTCAGTATATCTCTTCCTTAAAATGCGCAGGAAGATTGCTCCATTTCAAATAGCTGTAATCATCTCAGGACCCAATTGATTTTGTCATCTTTAAAAAGGTTCTTTATGTTTTTCTTAGTGGTGATCTTTGGATAAGTAATCAGTATCTGATCGGTGGGGGTCCGACACCTGGGAACCCCGCCGATCAGCTGTTTGAGAAGGTACCGGCGCTCCTGTGAGCAAGTTGGTATGGCAGCTTTGCCCCCTTCACTTCAATGGGGCTAAGGTGTGCCCAGGTCGTGTGGCATAGTTGTGACGTCACTGACCTGCACAAAGACTGTGGCGCTACTGCAAGTGCCGCTGCCTTCTTAAACAGCTGATCGGCATGGGTCCAGGGTGTTGAACCACCCCCCCGATCAGATACTAATGCTCTCCCTTCCCTGCACTGTATCGATCGGGGCAAGGGCTTTTTTGTTTACATTTTTCACTGATCGGAGGAGGCTTTCGCCTAGCTGTGTTCCAATCGACATCAACAGCACTGATGAGAAGGCTTTAGCGCTAAAGCCCACCCATTAGTGCCAGTGACGTCACGGGGCTCACTGTAAGGTGGGAGCCTCCGCCTAGCTTACCCATGGAGAGCTCTGTACGTCACCGGATCTCCAGAGAAAGCCCTTTCAGTGCAATTCAGCGCAGGGCAAAGGAGAGCATCGAAGTATGAAGTGCTCCGATGCTCATATCAGAGTGGGGAAAGATGGAGATATGTCCGGGTTGAGCTCTGAACCCGGACAACCCCGTTAAGGCTATGACATCACAATCTCCTCTTACCAGATAAGAATTAAGAAACAGGCTGGTGCCAGTAGGATGGCTTCTCACCAGCTCTGATGGCTTACCTACACATAGGTACAATGCCATTGATGGTATGTAGAAACTTGGATCAGAGCTGCTGCTTTTCCTGGAGAACAGTAAGTACTATTGGGTTCCATTAGCTAAGGTCAAGGATCATGAAGAGCACTGCTGTGGTCTAGGGTAAATTGGAGGATCTGGCCTGGACGGTCAAGAAAATGTGCTGGAGAAACCTTTTAATTAATCAGTGGTTGATGCAAAGTGGAAAACCCCTTTAAGGAGGAAGCGGCAGCTCTTTGAGTAAACACTTCCTACTGACAAGGGGAATAGAAACACCCAGTGAACGATTTATGATTTTCTGGTGGAATAATAGAGAAATGGTATAACAGAGGTACACCCACATAGGGAGTAAACGGCATCAATTTATCACCATGGATTTTTGTGAGGCAGATCCAGAGTGTTTTATAGTACCAGCAATGTGGATAAAATTTTAATCTCTCACCCATATGTAACAAATAGGCAGCATAAACTGGCCTGTGGTGCAGAGTTTAAATCTACAGCATGACAATTTATGCTGCGGATTTCACCCTTTACAATTACAAAGACCCAAATTGTACAGCCCATCTTAACACAAATTGCATGTATTTTCCTAAACTAGATACCTTGGTCTTCTATCTGGAATTAAGGGATGGCTGCCTGCCCAGAAAAAAAAAAAAGTAATATTAGCAAAAAATCAAAGATATGAAATCGCGCACCTTTCAGACAGCCATATTACGAAGACAAATGGCATGAGGCACGTCCAGAAGATTAAATGTGAATTTAATACCATCTACGACGTGCCAAATCATTTTTCACTTGCCCACCCCGAGAATAAGTTGGGAACTGGACTGAGAAGACCTAGAGATTGGGGTATTTCATTATCCGCCTGTCACAATAGGGAACGTATCTATGGAGTTCCATTAAAATAAAATGCAAGCTGCGCAACTGTCTATATAATGTAGAATACCGCTGTGGAGCATCCACGTGATAGTCTTATCTTAGTCAAGGCCTGGAAAATTGATTTTTTTTTTTATCATATACTAGGAAAAGCTTATAGAATAGACACGGGGGTGAAGTGGTAGACAGAGGCATGTAGAGGCAGGCAGGGCAATAAGGAGCGCCGACTGACAATTTAACAAGTCAATCAGAGCTCGATTAAAAGGCCTTTGCAAAGGCCAATGCACGGGGGGCAACCAGCATTCAGTACAAATGTTTATCCCCTAGACAGTTTGCACATCCTCTGCTTACACGAGGTAATGTGATATCAACTATGGATTATTATTGCGGCTGCATAAAACATCTGATCAGCTAACAAATGCTTGTTTGCTTGTTTGTCTGCTGATCTATTGGATGCTTAGGCTACTTTCACACCAGTGTTTTTGCTGGATCCGTCATGGATCAGCAAAAACACTTCCATTACTGACAATACAACCAGCTGTATCTGCTATGAACGGTTCCGGTTGTATTATGTTTAAAATAGCCATGACGGATCAGTCATGAACAGCCATGAACAGCATTGAAAGTCAATGGGGGGGGGGGGGGGGAATCAGTTTTCTATTGTGTCAGAGAAAACGGATCCATCCCCATTGACTTGCATTGTGAGTCAGGACGGATCCGTCTTGCTCCACACCAAATCGTGGACAGAAAACCGCTGCTTGAGGGAGGCAACCAAATGGAATGGAATACATTCGGGTGCACTCTGTTTTGTTCAGTTGACAATGAAGGGGACAAAATGGAAGTGTATTCCCCTGCTCTGTCATAGGATCTCAATAGCGGAAAGGAAAAGCGCAGATGTGAAAGTAGCCTTACACGGGCTGATGATCAGCCAAATGAACATGCTTCCTGATCACCCTTGGTAAAATGACCTTGAAATTGGGGTATGGTGCCTCGGCTCCTGCCAGTGAGAAGCTTGGGTCAGCTGGGATAGATTCACCTGGACATGCTACTGCCACGTGCAGGAGCCTGAGCACAGAGTATCCACGTATTGTTGTAGGATGTTCTGTTGGGTGCTGTATTATTGAGATATTCTCCATTTTCCAGGGGTGACTCTCTCCCTCTCTGATATTGCATGTTATGGGGCATGGTGCTATTTTATTCAGATTCCCCAAATTTTTTTTATGCGCCTTGGTGTGAATCCCTTTGGATAAAAGAATAACAGGATTGAAAGACTGCAGATATACCTAAGAGGTTCCCGCTGTATAGCAGGTATCTTGCTGAAACATTATAGTGGTTCTCCAATTTTTTAATTTTGATATAACCCTGCATGAGAACTGCTGAAACTTTTTGTTACAAAGCAGATGCAAAGCTGCTGTGTCTGCTGAATAGATTTGGCTTAGGGCTACTCCTAAGTGTGTTATCCCGGCAGTAGCTTAGTCTTTACTCTTTAACCCCTATACAGGGATCTAGACTCCGCTGCAGGGGAACCACCAGGCCTATACCTCCTCGAGTAGTTTCTGTTCAGTAGACTGCAGACTCACGGTGGTCAAGACACACCAGTGTGAAACACTGAGGGCTCAGGCAAAACCGTAGTCCGGGATAGGCAGAATTTGTACAATCCAATAAATAGCCCAAAGTCACGGCAGGCAGCTTAGGGTAAGTACTGAGAACAAGCTGAGGTCGGGTCAGGAAGCAAAGGGTTAAATCCAGAAACAGGTGAAGATCAGTACAAAGGCAGACAAACAAGATAACAGCACAACTTTGCAAGACACTAGACTACTAGAATCAATTTCTCAGGCACCTATCCTAGAGGAAGGTGATTTAAGTACCACACAGTGGCCATAAATTGGCTGGGAAAGACAAAGGTGTGCGCGATGGCCCTTTAAAAGTCAGAGAGCTTTCTCGAGTGCAAAGAGGAGGGCAGGGAAGGAGTAGGTCACAGCCTGCATAATCTGAGAGGTGTAGGATTGTCCTGAAGGCTGAGCCCATCAAAAGGGAAAGGTGCCAAAGCAAGATGAACCACTGGGGAAGAAGGCAGACAGGATGGGTGAGGAATACGGTGGCTGCGACCAGTGGGAGATGTGGAACAGCACTGGACACGAACCTCTACCATAACACTTAAATACACTTGCATTAAATATGAAGACATTTTGGAACAAAGCTGAGATCTGGGAGACCCTGGCTGCTGGTGAATATTTGCAGTACATCCTCAATGGGCATGAGAGTGTAAATATATGTTGTGCAACCACAGCCCTGGAGAACTCAACTTCAAGATTTACATTTTTAATGCAAGTATATTACAAAGATGTGGTAATTCTCCACAGCTTTTATCCATCTCGCAGGCTCGCTCAAGCGCACCTGTCCTAAAGGTAATTAACTACCCTAAATATTGGCAGGTATGATAAATTATCTGACAGCCTTCATAAAACATACCATGAATTATCTCCGGCCTGCTACATTTTTAAATCACAAAACACAAATTACATGCTGAAGGTATAATGTCACAGAAAAGAGGTTAATCTTAGGCTAAGCGTCCACTTTCCAGTTCTGCCAATCAACCACCATTCACTCTAATTAACTAATTTCAGACTGTATGTTATTCCTAATTAGGCTGGGCCATTTCTAGAAGGTCTAAAAAATGTTTTCTGGTGTAAGAATGAAAGTAAAGCACAGACGGGCAGAGCCCAGATAACAACAGGGATTTTCATTAAATATTCTGAGTGTAATACATAAAATCAGACTTTCACATTTTAATTAGTATTTGACCACTGGCGTCACCGGAGAATTCCCAACGGCTTTACTTTAGTTGCGCCATGTTCACCGCGGCCTCATTATTAGAGACAGGTGGCTATATCTCCAGCTGTGAGTAATAGAAATTGAGGTACACATCTGTTCAGAGCCTCGGGATCCTTAACGTTTCCTTAGTTGGGAATCAAAATGTCAGTCTGATATTGCTCAAGTAGAATAAGTTCTGCATAAATTGTACTGCATTAATGAAAAGAAGAAAATTCTAAATTGGAAGACAATCGGTGGCATGCCAAACCACGGACTGCATGTGTCTCCTGCAATTAATAAACTCTTTCGACTGCACACACAGTGCTATGTATAAAACTCTTCTTTTTTATGAATTTCGGCTTATAGGTCTACATTGGAGGCTTAAAGGGGTTTTCTGGGAAAAGATATTGATGACGGATCCTTTGGATAGATCATCAATATCAGATCTGCGGAGGTCCGACACCCGGGACCACTGCCGATCACCTGTTAGAAGAGGCTAAGGGCTCAGTGAGTGCCACAGCCTACATCTAGGCCAGTGACGTCATCGTACATCAGTCACGTAACCTAGTTGCAGCTCAGCCCCATTCAAGTCAATGAAGCAGAGCGGCAATACCAAGCACAACCGCTATACAATGTACGGTGCTGTGCTTGGAAAGCTGCAGGGAGACCGCAGGGCTCAACAGAGCTCAAGTGAGCGCAGCAGCCACCTGAAACTGCTGACTGGCGGGGGTGCAGGACTCGGACCCCTGCTGATGTGATAATGATGGCTTATCCTGAGGATAGGTCGCCATTATCTTTACAAGGATAACCCCTTTAACCCTTTCAGGACCAGAGGTTTATTCGGTTTTGCGTTTTCATTTTTCTTCCCTATTTTCCGTGAGCCATACCTTTTTTATATTTTTGTTCACATAGCTGTATGGGGGCTTATTTTTTGCGGGGAAAGTTGTACTTTCCAATGCCACCATTTAATATTGCATATGGTGTAGTGGGAAAAAAAAAATTACAAATCGGGTGAAATTGCAAAAAAAAAAAAACGCTATTCCGCCACAGTTTTACGGGTTTTTTATTTACGGCGTTCGAGGTTTATTAAAACTGACCAGTTACTTTCATTCTACTGGTCAGTACAAATCCGGCGGTACCTAATATGTATAGTTTTTCTTGTGTTTTGATAGTGATAAAATAATTATAAAGTTTTTTTTTTTTTTTGTCGTCATATCTTGACCCCTATAACTTTTTGGTATTTATGTGTATGGAGCTGTATGGGGGCTCATTTTTTGCAGGGCGATCTGAACTTTTTATTGATACCATTCTGGGGTGTGTATGACTTTTTGATCGCTTTTTATTTATTTTTTTTTTTTAGAAAAAAAAGCTACAAAAAAACAGTGAATCGCCATTTGATGCTTTTTTCAGTCATGCAATACGCTGTATTGGAATTTTTTTTTTATATTTTAAAAGTAAGGGCGTTTTCAGTCGCGGTGATATCAATGATGTCTATATTTATTGTCTATATTTATTGTTATTGAGGTATTTATTTTTTAATTATACAGAAAGGGGGGTGATTTAAACTTTTATATTTTTAAATTTTTTTTGTGATTATTTTTAGGCTCATATATAAGCAAATAATGTTTTTTCTTTTTCCCCAATCAGGGATTTTTAAAACTCCATTTAAAGTCCCTTTTGCTCATTTCTCATAATGGCCTGCCATCTAGTGGCCAAAATAAGAATTGTAGATTGAAAGCTGTAAACCTCATCAGCGAGGTTTCCAGCTTTCAGATCGTGTGCAGACACCCCGATAGACCACACGCTATCGTGTTTTACCGATATTAGATGCCGTGATCTCATGTGATCACGGCATCTAATGCCTTTACTCAGCCATCGCCGATGGCGGTAAGTAGGGGCAAGTCTCTGCTGTTTGAAACAGGAGAGACTTGCCGGCCATGACGCCCGCCGCACGTGCGAGCGGGCGTCATGTTCCCACGGCGCTGGGAGTGTAAGGGTTAAAGGGGTTTTCCACTTGTTTTATACTGATGAACTATCCTCCAACTCCCAGCACTGCTGCCGATCAGCTGTCAGAGGAGGCCACAGTAGTCCAGTGAGCACCTGTGGTCTGACTATACGCCTTTTTAGTCTTGAAAAAGAATGTCTAAGGGCCCATTCACACAATTCATGCCGCCCGGCAAGATTCAGTTATAAGAGGCGACAAGCATTCTTTACAGTAAGGGCTGTGAATCTCTGGATTAGCCGCAGGAGCTGGTCACAGCAAATACAGTAGATGGCTTCAAAAAAGTTTTAGATGACTGTTTATTTCAACATAACATTGAGGCTTAGGGCAATGTATAGAAATCATGTTCTACACATGCTTTCCCCTTGGCTCATCACTTCCTTAAAAGAAAGATCAACATTGATCCAAGGATTATTCTAATTGCCACATCTGGATTAGGGAAGGTTTTTTTTTTTTTTGCCATCCCCTGGATCAATATAGCAGGATTACAGGTTGAACTTGATGGGCTTTATTCTTTTTTCCAACCTTATAACAACTATGTAACCTCTTTACGTACACTACCCGCAATTGTTCTAGAGGGCTCGTCCTTTCAAAGAAGATGGTATGCACGGTATATTGAACAAAATATATTGTCTTAAAGGGATAGTGTTCTGAAAGAGGTAGAGGCATCATTATATCCATTCACAATATATTTGGAAAGTCTTCAGATCCTTTCATTTTTTCACATTTTGCTATGTTGTTAGGCCCTGTGCTAAAAGTAAATATGAGATGAGAAAGTTCAAAATCGTTGCTAATTTATTGAAAAGGCAAATTAAAATATTTACTCTTAGTTGAAGCACCTTTGGCAGTGATTACAGCCTCCAGTATTCTTGGGCATAATACTACAAGGTTTGCACACACGGATTTGGGGATTTTGTTGCCATTCTTCTCTGTAGACCCTCTTACATGCTCAGGTTGGATGGGACCATTGGCAGATCGCCATTTTCAGGTCTCTCCAGAGATGTGTGTTTGGGTCCAAGTAATAGCTATGACTGGGTCACTGAAGTACAATCACAGAGTTGTCCCTAAACCATTACTGTGTTGTCTTGGCTTTGTGCTTATGGTCACTGTCTGGTTTGAAGGTGAACTTTTGGCCCAGTCTAAGGTCCAGAGCACTCAGATTCCGGTTTTCATTAAAAATATCCCTGTACTATGCTCCATTCAGGTTTCTTTGAACTCGGACCAGTCTCCCTATCCCAGCCACTTAAAAACACACATAGCATGATGCTTCCACCAACCTGCTTCCATACCTGTAGGAATGTTATTGGGAAGGTTATGAGTAGTGCCTAGTTTACGACAGACATGAGGCTTATAACTGAGTACAATCAGTTTAATCTCGGCTTCATTAGGCCAGAGAATCTTGTTTTGCAGTCCTTTAGGTGTTTTTTTTTTTTTTTTGCAAACTCCAAGCAGCTTTCATGGGTCTTTTTCTGAGGAGAGGCTTTTTATGGCCAATCTGCTATAAGGCCCAGATCGGTAGAGAGATGAAATGATGGTAGAACTTTTGGAAGTTTCTCCCACCTGCACACAGGATCTTTGGACCTTACCCAGAATGATCATTCGTTTCTTGGTCTCTTGTCTTACAAAGGCACTTCTGCGATTACTTAGGGCAGCCAAAACTCCTTCCATTTAGGAGGCCATTGTGCTCTTGGGAACTTCCAGTGCAGGAGAATTTTTACAGTGCAAGAGAATTTTTCTCCAGATTTGTGCCCCCACACAGTCCCATCTCTGATCTGTACAAGTAATTCTTTCTTTCTCATGGCTTGGTTTTTTCTCCGATATGTATGGTCAGCTGTGAGACCTTAGGTAAATAGGGGTGTCTTTCAAAATCATGTCCAATCAACTGCATTTACCACAGGTGGACTCCAATCAAGGTGTAGAAACATCTTAAAGATGATCCAGAAGAATGGGCCCCCAGAGCTAAATTTCAAGTGTCATAGCAGGGTTTGAATATTTATGTCCATGCAAAATTTTAGTTTTTCATTTTCAATACATTTTAAAAAGAAATTATTGGGTGCAGATTGATAGGGGAAAATTGATTATTTTTCATCCTAGCACAAGGCTGCAACATACAGTAAAATGTGAAAAAAGTGAAAGGGTCTGAAGAGTTTCCGAATGCACTGTATGTCTTATCTTCTTAGAATAACATCAGATTTTAAGTACATAGATCTTTTCGTGAGGTGATTTGTAGTGCACATAATTTCATGTCATTAATCTTGAATAGTTTCCATTGAGCAGTTCTGTGCAGTGTTAGTAAAAACAATTTGTTAGGACACAGCTTATTACTCACCATAATATAAAATATAAAAAAAAAATTCTACTTCTACAAAGGCGAAATTCAATAATGAAAGAAAACTAACAAAAGAGCAAATTCTAGATTACAGTTTGTAGAGAACTACTTGGCCTAAATTGGCCAACCTTTTAATACAACCATTGATTAATGTGAAGACAGAGACGGGAATGGAATCATCTATAGAAAGATAGATAAAATAATCATTCATGTTCACATCAACCACTCAACAGTCTTCTGAGGATGGTACTTTCTTATATTCCACTTACGAGAGACAATGTAAAAGCGCAAAAATAGGGAGAGATCTTCAAGGGGCTGTTAATTAAACTGTGCACATGTATTAATTAGGGCTTACAATAAAACACTGATTATATATTACCTCTTCATAATGGTTGAGCCTGCTGTCGGCCATGTTCAGAAATGTAGCTTTTAAGTCAGTCCGCATGTTTTTTTTCCATCGTTCCCAGTCAGCTTTCAAAGCATTATTGGCACATTCTACTTTATCTTCAAGTTTTTCAATTTCATCCTTCAACTGCAAATAGAGCATATACTCAAATAAAATGCAAGTCACATGTCTAAAGGTAGACATATCTTCTAACGCAAGTAAATCAGTACAACACAATGAGATCTATTAGCCAAGGTAAGGCACAGCCATACTTGTGAGCATGTTGCTGTGAAGGGGCTATGGTGCTCCAGGGAGCGCTGCTGCCTCTTTGTTTTGTTAACCCACAGAAGTTCTGGAGATTGGGAATTTTATTGGGACACACCTTTTAATCACTGCATCATCAGGTGTTTCATTCAGTCCCATAGTCTACCATTGCACCCTGCGGCAACTCTGATTAGATATTTATCTGCTTTAGCTTACGTCCTGAATTGGAGCCTTGTAATGTATTACACAGGAAAGGTCATGGGTAGGAGCAAGGGGTGTGGTTAGAGTCACATGACCTGCTGTCGGGACACATTTCAATGCTATAAAACATAATGGGACAGTTTGAGGAACACCCTTTTCTGTTCCAGCATGTCTGTGCCCCAGTGTACAAAAGCAGGGTCCATGGTTGGGTGACTCTGATGTAGAAGAACTTAACCTAATTGAAAAACTCTGTGAGGAACTAGAATGGAGATTGCGAGCCAGGCCTCTCATCTAATTTTAGTGTCTGACCTCAAAAATGCTCTTCTGGATAAACGTGCAAACATTTCTACAGACACCCTCCAAAATCTTGTGAAAAGCTTTCCCGAAAGAGTGGAAGCCATTTTAGCTGCAAAAGGGGGACCAACGCCACAATAATATATGTATACACAAAAACACACAAACAGACAAAAATCCAGCTGATGACATTCTAAGTACATTTCTACAAATGCGACTACATTCCAAGCACAGCTCTCTAATTAAAATATCAGCTTTCGATGCACTCCCCAATGAAGACCATCTGCATCTGTTGTCTACAAATACACACATGAAAAAAAAAATCTTTGAGGTATTGGATGTCTCCTGGGTGAAAACGGCCCGAAATTTACTCACAGATTGTGTTTTCCGAATAGGAGAGTGAAATTGGCAGAGAATAAACTGCACACGATGTTGGCATCTGCAATTGTTTAGTAATTGGACAGCCTGAATGATCATATTTGGAGACACGGATTTATTTGAGACTTGCGGTCTCTAAAGGGAAAGATGTTTGCAAAGTGATAAATTAACATCAAGGTTCCAGTTACAAATATTGAACATGGCGTTGATTCTGGAACACAGGATCGGCATATTTTGTACAGTATAATAGCTATAAGATATTATGTACTGTATATTGCAAAATTCTGTTAAAGGTGTTATTCTACCCTTGATCCTCGCCCCCCATATCCCCATAATGTATGTACCTCGCTCCCCGGGATCCGCTTCTGAAGCCTGCGCGGTCGTCGCTGCTTCTCCCCCCATGGGCGAATGAAAACATCCGTTGTGGGGGAGTGGTGGGGGGGGCAAGTTCAGTGGGAACAAACCTCCCTAGCGTAAATCACAATGGTAGGGAGGCTCGTCCCTGTCAGTCATTGGCTCACTGAATTGGGCATCCATAGAAGTTGTGACCAAGCAGATTGTAACCAAACACAAGTTACTGCTAACTGCTGATGGTTCGTTGCAAGCTCAGGTGAAACGCATCGTGTTACGTGCTTCACTTGTACTTGCAAGTGAACCCGTGGCAATAAATCGGTTTCAGCGATTTGACCACAACATGGATGGGCACTCTTACACATCCTCCCTGGTTAACTCCTTCCCAACATTTGCCATAATCGTACATCACAGCAGAAAGTGACTTCCTGCAAACTGTCATACTAATACGTCCTGATGATCGCGTGGACACAGGAGCTGTGCATGTCTGACCAATGCAAGGGTCTAGCAGTGACTGACAGCCGGGACCCTGTTGTATCCACCGGCATCACCAATGCTGGCGGATTAAACCCTTATATGCCGTGATCAACGCTGACCGCGGCATATATGTAATTTTTTTTTAAAATATATAAAAAGTGCCCTTTTCCCTTCATCAAGCCATGTTTAAATAAAATTACTAAATACAAAAACCAGACATTAAGTACTGCTGCGTCTGTAATGACTGGCTCTACGAAAACATCACATGATCTACCCCATCAAGTGAACACTGTAAAAAAAAAAAAAAAAAAAAATTAAAACTGTGCCAAAACAAGGTATCAATATCTGTCTTATAAGCAAATATGCACATTTTTGGTAAATTTAGGATTTTTTTTAATAAATAAAAGGTGAACACATTGACTCAAAATTACCAATAACGAAGTACAATGTGTCATGATAAAATCTCAGAATGGCTTGGATAAGTAAAATCATTCCAAAGTTATTACCACATAAAGTAACATGTCAGATTTGCAAATAAAAGGCCTGAGCAGGCAGGTGAAAACTGAAGAGGTTAATATTAGCCTTACTTATAAAGCCGCTGTTGGAGGCAATGTTGAAAAGGCACAAACTTTACGAACAAATAACACCATCTAAAATCTGAGCCGTGATTTATGCAACTACAATATCTTACAATATCCAGCTCATCTGCCGCTCAATTAAAAGAAAGTTCCAGTATCAAACAATGACGAGCACAAGGCTAATGCCTGTGGACAACATCTGGAAAGCAAGTGCTCCAGTGACAGCCAATTAACGAGGCCGCCATGTAAGAAGTAGTGCACAGCGACAGACATAAATAAAAGACGGCTTGTGAGAGGGCAGCCATAGACTTGGGAGTAAAGGATCAAAAAACATCAAATCGACTTTCTTCACAAAAACATCAAACAGCTGATAGGCTGCTCTGCATGTCTTCAGAAAACAGTCCAAGTGAATTACAGTCAGGCCGCCGTTTATTGAACTTCCGCTCATGAATTTCTAATAAGAAAAGAAAATTCAAAGACTTTTTCTTATTTGAAATTACAGCCAGTGATTTCAGCATCCCCCAACTCCCAGCGTTAATGGAAATTTGTACAATCCAGGATCTCTTCATTCGGTTATATTATCCAAACACGTGGAATGTGATGGGGTTCCAGACTGACTGGGGGGTCCATATTAGACACATCTCAATTATATAAGCTAGTTAAAGTATCTGCAATCTTCCTACAGGTTTCTTTTCTAAAAACACTTATACAGGCTGTGTGTCATCAGAAAATGCAGGCTGACAATCAAATATGTACCGAGAGCCCCGGACTTTCCAGTATCATTATTTGGAGGCCACCTTGAACTTTCTCACATTCCTTAGCAATTTTTTCAGTGTGGAAGGGCGCATTATCCTGTTGAAAGAGTCCAATTGCCGGAGGGAACACCATTATCATGAAGGGGTGTACTTGGTCTAAAAGAAAAAGATGTCCAGCATAGGAAATAAAATCTTTTGGACATTATACACACGGGCTGGAACGGGTCCATGTATGGAGAGCAATGCAGTTGGTGCTGGCGTAAGTTCAATAATCTTGTCTTGCTGTGTACCTGGTCTGCATGTTTTGGTAGTTTGTTGGTGTCAAACATCAAAATGAATGCTGGACCCAAAGATTCCTAGCAGAACATTTCTCAGAGGACCATGTGCCATGGTTGGCTTGCCTTTTTCACCCACAATGGATCATGGTCCATCTCTTAACCACAGTCAATCACCATCCCAATAATCTATAGACAAAAAAAAAAAAACACAGACAAGGACACCTTCTTCCATTGCTTCGTGGTCCAGTCATAATGACCACTGTAGCTGCTTTTGGGGGTGGACTGGTCTTCACGTGGACTGAGTGTTCTTACACATTTCTATTACAGCCAAAATTAACTTTTTAAGCAGTTTGTGAGACACTAGATCTTCTGTTGGATTGGATTAGATGGGTTGGCCTTTGCTCCCCTGCATCAGTGAGCCTTGGCTGTCCAGGACTATCTCTGGTTACTCTTCTTTGGATCACTTTTGGTAGTAACAGTTATATACAGAGAACAACCCATAAATAACTGTTTTGGAGTGGTTCTGACCGGTTGTCCAGCCATCACAATTTGGCCCCTTTGAAAGTGGCTCAGATTCTTATTTTTCCTGCTTCCAACACATCAATTTAAAGAGCCAACTATGCACTTGCTGCCCAATATTGCCCACCTTGTAACAGGTGTCACTGAAATAAAAATAATCAGTGCACATAATACATTATGCATATCATCATCCAATACATGAAGTAGGATATTATAGCGTTATAGCCTACAGATTACATTTTATTACTGGGCCTATGGAGACTGGATAAAGGGACACAAAAAGAATCTCAGCAATAAGTATGTAACAAAGAGCAAAAGAGTAAAATTCCCTTAAAGGGGTTGTCCTGGTTCGGAGCTAAAACCGGACATATGCCCATTTTCACCCAGGCAACCTCCTGACTTATCTCTGATCTCCTGATCTCAAACACTCAACACAGCTAAACTCTTATCAAACAAGATAATTGCTTAAGGCTACTTTCACACTAGCGGCAGTCCGGATCCGGCAGGTGAAGGGTGCTGCCGGATCCAGACTGCCGCAGGGACATGTGTGGAGCCGGAACCTCGCTCCAGCCCCACACGTCACACAGTACATACATACACACAGATACACAGACAAATACACATACATACTTACATGCTTCCGGCAGGTCTCCAGAGCGCCGGAGGAGCAGGACGGCGCGCACAGATGACGATTCCCCACAGCGCCCTCTGCTGGGCGCCTGGTGGAATCGTCATCTGTGCGCGCCGTCCTGTTCCTCCTGCGCTCTGGAGACCTGCCGGGGAGCATGTAAGTATGTATGTGTATATGTCTGTGTATGTTTATGTGTATGTCTATGTCTGTGTATTGTGTGTATGTGTGCAGGTGACGGATCCGTCATGAACTCCATTGAAAGTCAATGGAGGACGGATCCGTTCACCATTGTGTCACACCAAACGGATCCGTCCCCATTGACTTTCATTGGGGGTCATGACTGATGCGTCTTGGTGCGGATGCCTGGACCGGAGAGCAAACCGCAGCATGCTGCTTTCAGGAGCATTCCGTTGTCTTCAGTTCAGTTTTGTCCCCATTGACAATGAATGGGGACAAAACTGAAGCGTTTTATTCCGGTATTGAGCTCCTATGACGGAACTCAATACCGGAATTATAAAACGCTAGTGTGAAAGTAGAGCTGGGCGATATGGCTCAAAAATTTTTTGGACAAATCACGATTTAAATCTCAATTTTCTTATATTAAAAATATAAAAAAAATAAATAAAAAAGCCTACTGTGCCCCCATCAGACCCCACATCAGCCCAGTGTGCCCCCATCAGACCTCAGATCAGCCCACAGCTGTACGCGGTCAGGACAGTGCAGCGCGGCCCCGGAGAACAAGAGGGGCGCCGGACACCGGAGCGGAGCAGGACAGATGAGAGATTTTTTTTATTTTATCTGGTGGGCGCCATTTTAGGAAAATCGAGTTCACCATTTTCCTAAAAAATAAAATCGTGAGGCTTTCAATTGGCGAATTAATCAAATTAATTTGATTAATCGCCCAGCCCTATGTGAAAGTAGCCTAAATCAGTGTTTGAGGTGAGGAGTTCAGAAAAGGCTTCACATGAGCTGTCAGCTGAAGGAACTGAGATGGGACAGTCTACAAATAGACTGATTCTTAACTGGATGCATCACAAAAACAGCAGAAAATGTTGAATTAAGATCAACTGAAAAAAATAAAAATAGCTCAAAATAAGTAAAATGCAATCATAAAAGATTGCCCCAGAAGGTGCCCATAGCCTTTAAACTGGGATCCAACAATAAATATTATCCAGAACTAGAGATGAGCGAGCATGCTCGGCCGAGCGTACTCGGGAGCAATTTACAAGTAGTAGCATACGCATTTTATAATATGTACGCTAATGCATACGCATCTTCTAATCTGTACACTAATGCGTATGCATCTTATAAATTTGTGCGCTAATGCGTACAAATTACAAGATGCGTACGCATTAGCGTACAGATTAGAAGATGCGTACGCTACTACTCGAAAATTGTTCCCGAGCATGCTCACTCATCTCTATCCAGAACCCATCAGGACCCATTAATTCGGTACCCATACAAGTTGCGGTCAAGCGGTTGTAATGTATGCAGATGACCTCCAACTACCAAGGTTTCTCCGCAAATACAGATGAAGCACATGGCAGGACACAGCAGTGTATTGGTTGGCTGAATGAATGAGAGGATTTAGATGTAGCTCAGGGGCGTATGGCTGATTTTAGCCGATTTGCATACTTTTTTTTCCCCATGCAGCATTGACTGAAATGAAGTCTCCATACATCTACTACAACGTTCTCCTGAGCTTAAAATATGAAATATAAGGGATAGGAATAGGATCTTGGGTTAAAGGTGGAATTAATACAAACCAATAAATCGGCCAGATGACCGGGAACCACCGTTTCTGCGAATGCTCTTTCCCCATAATCTGGCCATCTAAATGTGCCGCCGATCAACTGATGAATGAGCCAAACACTTGTTTAATCGGGTGATTCTGTAGTTCGTGCAGCCACATCAATCATCATTTCTGGGCAGCAGATCACATGGTCTAAACAGCGATCTGCTGCCCAAAAACAAGGATTCTCTATGGGGACAAGGGATTGCTATAGCGATCCCTTGTCATACTGTAGAGGAGATGGCTGCATGTAAATACAGCGGTCTCCTTCATTGAGCGAGCAGCCGACTGTCGGGAAGGAACGCTTCCTTCTCGATAATCGGCCTCTCTATCAGCCCCGTCTAAACCTGCTTTAAGTGTAACCTGTGTAAAACAGGGAACAGCATATGATGAGAAGTTTTTCTACCTGGCAGAAGTATATCTGAAAAAGATAGCTGCTTTGACCTAAGCTTTAGTAGGGCTTGCTAAGTGGAAAATGAAAGGGCCATCAGTCAGGACTCGGCTTTAGTATGTAGCTGGAGCTGACTGCACTCTATCGGCTGTGGTCCTCCAAAGAGGAGAACTTGGTAAAGGTTCAATGCCTGCAGATAAGATGATCCCAATGAGAACACGGAGGCTCACATATGAATTCACCATCTGTGGGCTTTCTGCTACATGTATGATCAAGAAAAGCACAAACTAAGCATACAACTGCCTCAATGTAAAACATCAAAAATCACAATCGTCTGACCTGAACCCTAGTCACTAAAGCATGCTTTTTCATTGTGCTGCTATGATGGAGCAACTGTTACAAAATCTATATCACAGAAGCTAATAGATCCCAATGGGACAGAACTCATATCCTTACGTGTAGATATATCAGTCTATAGCAGGAATATAACTTTTTTTTGGCCGAGCAACACATAGTTCAATTCACCTAGCATCATGCCGAAGGGAAGGGAGAATCGGATCAGATGTAACACAACTGTATTGCACTGGGAGGAACAACAGAGCCACTCCATGGCACAAATAAGCCATCAAACTACTTCAGAGAAATAGGTGGCAGTAGTGTTCATCTGTAGCAGAACACGTTCTTGACCTCATACAGGGTTAGGAACTAGGACTTATAGATAAACTGGTTCTTTCCAAATAGTCATTAGATACACCGGTTATTGAAGGCATAAGGTGACTGGTCTTGTGGTGGGTGCTGGTTCAAAATGGGTGGAAGTGTTTGATGAATGGTATCAAAGCAAGAACCTTGAAATGCAGAAATGGTGGTCTACAGACAGCCTGACAACACAAGTTTTACTTGATGTTGCATGTACCGGCAAGTAGGTTTTGGAGATTTTAGCAGTAGATGTCCAAGAACCTACATCGGCATATACATGAGACACCAGCATCTGGCTAACAGTAGAAGTCTGCCAAGATTGGTGCAGAACACTGGCCTGGATTCTCCACAAATATTAATCAAGGATGGAGGACATTGGGACAAAAAGTGGGCAAACAATGAGGTACTGATAGTTTTGCTTAGTCTAACAAACTGACAGTAAAAATTTTAGGAGGGTAGGAAATGTTTGTTAGTTCAACCACGGTGCCATAATAAACTCCTTTATACCAATGAGGATTTTTTCTACTAGCTCTATTCCCAGGCATCCATTATGCTATTCAGGTCATGCACTGTCAAGAGACATGATCCTCAACAGGGACTAGGGCTGGGCGATTAATCGAATTAATTCAATTAATTCGCCAATTGAAAGCCTCACGATTCTATTTTTTAGGAAAATCGTGAACTCGATTTTCCTAAAATGGCGCCCGCCAGATAAAATAAAAAAAATCTCTCACCTGTCCTGCGCCGCAGCTCCGCTCCGGTGTCTGGCACTCCTCTTCTCCTCCGGGGCCGCGCTGCACTGTCCTGACCGCGTACAGCGTCAGGACGTAGTGCGCGCACTCTGACCTGACGCTGCACGCAGTCAGGTGACAGTGCAGCGCCAGGAGAAGAAGACTGAGGAGCGCCGGACCTGGAGCAGAGCCGCGGCGCAGGACAGGTAGGGTTTTTTTTTTTATTTTATTCTTATGGTGGCCTAGTGGGCTGTTCTTAGGGCTGGAGGGGGCACTACTGTGGGCTAATCTGAGGTTTCAAGGGGGCACTACTGTGGGCTAATCTGAGGTCTGAAGGGGGCACTAATGTGGGCTGATCTGAGGTCTGAAGGGGGCACTAATGTGGGCTAATCTGATGTCTGAAGGGGGCACTACTGTGGGCTAATCTGAGGTCTGAAGGGGGCACTACTGTGGGCTAATCTGAGGTCTGAAGGGGGCACTACTGTGGGCTGATCTGAGGTCTGAAGGGGGCACTACTGTGGGCTAATCTGAGGTCTGAAGGGGGCACTAATGTGGGCTGATCTGAGGTCTGAAGGGGGCACTAATGTGGGCTAATCTGATGTCTGAAGGGGGCACTACTGTGGGCTAATCTGAGGTCTGAAGGGGGCACTACTGTGGGCTAATCTGAGGTCTGAAGGGGGCACTAATGTGGGCTGATCTGAGGTCTGAAGGGGCACTAATGTGGGCTAATCTGATGTCTGAAGGGGGCACTACTGTGGCTAATCTGAGGTCTGAAGGGGGCACTACTGTGGGCTAATCTGAGGTCTGAAGGGGGCACTAATGTGGGCTGATCTGAGGTCTGAAGGGGGCACTAATGTGGGCTAATCTGAGGTCTGAAGGGGGCACTAATGTGGTCTGATCTAAGGTCTGAAGGGGGCACTAATGTGGG
This sequence comes from Rhinella marina, assembly GCA_900303285.1. NCBI lineage: Eukaryota > Metazoa > Chordata > Amphibia > Anura > Bufonidae > Rhinella > Rhinella marina. The sequence goes on along the minus strand of ONZH01024452.1, from coordinate 167,636 downwards.
CTGATCTGAGGTCTGAAGGGGGCACTAATGTGGGCTGATCTGAGGTCTGATGGGGGTATATAGTAGGCTGATGTGAGGTCTGATGGGGGCACAGTGGGCTTTTTTTATTTATTTTTTTTATATTTTTAATAACAAGAAAATCGAGATTTAAATCGTGAATCGTCCAAAATAAAAAAAAAAAAAAATTTTTGGCCATATCACCCAGCTCTAACAAGGACTAAACCAGAACAATGACATGGTCCAAATTTATCACAGTGACTCACTGGATGATAAATCTGGTGCAGCTTTGGACACTTTTCACTTAATTTACACCCCATATTGATTGGTTCAATTTGCAATAACATTTTGCAAGGTGTTGCTTCTTAAAAGGGGTTGTCCCACTTCAGTAAGTGGCATTTATCATGTGGAGAAAGTTACTACAAGGCACTTACTAATATATTGTGATTGTCCATATTGCCTCCTTTGCTGGCTGGATTCATTTTTCCCATCACATTATACACACCTCGTTTCCAGGGGTTACGATCACCCTGCAATCCATCAGTGATGGTCAAGCACCTGGTGGTCAAGAACCAGTTTATCTATTACTCCTAGTTCCTAATCCTATATGGGTTCAAGAATGCGTTCTGCTACCTACGAACACCTATTTCTCTGAATATAAGACAATATAGGAAAAAGCACCGGCCTATGTGAGCTCCCATGATCCCCGCCACCAGAGAGGCCAGCACTTTTTACTATAGTGTTCAAGCACGACCACCACTGATGGATTACAGAGTGGTCGTAACCATGGAAATGAGCAGAGTATAATGTGATGGAAAAATTAATCCAGCCAGCAAAGGAGGCAATATGGACAATCACAATACATTAGTAAGTGCCTTGTATTAACTTCCTCTACATGATAAATGCGATTTGCTGAAGTGGGACAACCTCTTTTCCACAAAGCCACGTCCCCTTCGCCACATGGACATCAAAAACACAGTCTAGCACAGTTAATAAATGTCACCTACGGCACATGTGCCAAAATTCTGGAGCACTGTGATCAGTAAACCTGCCCCCTGTGCTTTATTTGTTTTGTACTGTACACATTTTCACTACTAGCTTTAACGGAGTTCACACAAGCTACTGCTCTATGGGAATCAGGAAACCAGCAAAATTCAGAATTTTTGCTTTAGACGTGAATACAGAAGTCAACTTAACTACAAGTTATGTAACTTCGTATACATCTCAATGGGAAGCAGCATAGCCTCGGTCGCGCAGAGAAGGGACACATGAATTTTAAGCGTATCCTCCCGTTGAAACAAAAGGAAGGCAGAAAGGACCTCGACATGTGACTGTTCCTTCAACCCCGGGCCTGTTTTCACCTTCGTGCCCAGGCCATTTTTTGCAAATCTGACATGTCACTTTATGTGGTAATAACTTTGGAACGCTTTTACTTATCCAAGCCACTCTGAGATTGTTTTCTCGTCACATATTGTGGCTTCACGACAGTAGTAAATTTGTGGCAAAATATTTCATTTTTATTAAAAAAAAAAAACAAAAAACAAAATTTACCAAAAATTTGGAAAAATTAGCAAATTTCAATTTCTCTACTTTCAAAATACATAGTAATACCTCCAAAAATAGTTATTATTTTACATTCCCCATATGTCTACTTTATGTTGGCATCATTTTATAAATGTCATTTTACTTTTTTAGGACATTAGAGGGCTTAGAAGTTTAGAAGCCATTTTTCAAATTTCAAAACAAAATTTCCCAAACCATTTTTTAAGCACTAATTCAGATATAAAGTGATTTTGAGGGGCTTACGTAATGGAAACCACCCATAAATTATCCCATTTTAGAAACTACACCCCTCAAATTATAAAAAAACTGCTGCTACAAACTTTGTTAACCCTTAAGGTGTTCCACAAGAATTAAAGTAAAATGGAGGTGAAATTTCAAAATTTCACTTTTTTGGTAGATTATTCATGTTAATTCTTTTCTTGCAACACAGCAAGGGTTGACAGCAAACTAAACCTCAATATACATTGCTCCGATTCTGCAGTTTACAGAAATACCCCATATGTGGTGGTAAACGTCTCTATGGATTTGTGGCAGTGGTCAGAAGGAAAGGAGCGCCATACGGATTTTGGAGGCAGATTTTGCTAGAATGGTTTTTAGGCACCATTTTGTAATTGAGAGACCCTGACGTACCCCTACAGTGGAAACCCTCAAAAAGTGACCCCATTTTGGAAACTACACCCTTCAAAGAATATATTAAGGGGGGTACTGGCTACTTTGACCCCCTAAGAGTTTTACAGAAGTTGGAAACACTTGGCTGTGAAAATGAAGAGTTTCATTTCTTCCAATAAAATGTTGCTTTAGCCCCAAATTTTTTTCATTTTCACAAGGGGTACCAGGAGAAAAGCACCCCATAAATTGTTCCCCATTTTCTCCTGAATACGGCAACACCCCATATGTGGTGGTAAACTGCTGTGGGGGCACATGGCAGGACTCAGAACAGAAGGAGCGCCATATGGATTTTGCAGCACAGATTTTGATGGATTGGTTTGCGGGAGCCATTGATTTTTATTTTTTTGAGTTATTGTCTTATGTAGGGGCTCATTTTTTGCAGGATGAGGTGAAGTTTTTATTGGTACCATTTTGGGGTAAATAAGACTTTTTGATCGCTTGGTATTAAACTTTTTGTGAGCCAAGGTGAAAAAATAGCTGTTTTGGCATAGTATTTTTAATTTTTTTTTACAGCATTCACCTGAGGGGGCAAATCATGCGATATTTTTATAGAGCAGGTTGTTACGGACGTGGTGATACCCAATATGTCTACCATTTTTATTTTTGTTAAATTTTACACATTAGATTTATTTTTGAATAGAATAAAATCCTTTGTTTTGTGTTGCTATTTTCTGAGAGCCATATTTTTTTATTTTTTGGGCGATTGTCTCAGGTAGGGTCTGCGGAACGAGATGACAGTTTTATTAGTAATATTTTGGGGTACTCTTTTTTGATTGCCTGCTATTACACTTTTTGAAAGGTAAGGTGACCAAAAAAATGGCTGTTTTGGCACTGTTTTTTTGTTGTTGTTTTTTTTTTTACTGCGTTCACCTGACGGGGTGGATCATGTGATATTTTTATAGAGCCGGTCGATACGGACGTGGCAATACCTAATATGTCTATTTTTATTTTTTTCCCTATTTTTTTACAATTTTTTTTAATATTATGTGAAAAGAACGCTTTCTTTTTTTTTGGAACTTGAAACTTTTTTTGTAAAACTTAATTTTTTTCACTTTCTTTTTTTTACACTTTTTTAACTTTTGGGGGTCTGATCCCCTTTACAATGCATTACAATACTTCTGTATTGTAATGCATTGGCTGTAAGTGTATTACTCAATGTAATACACTTACAGCCTTCTGCCTGTGAGATTCAGGGGCTGGATCTCACAGGCTTCCGTAAATAGCAGCCGGATGCCTAAGGAATCTAAGCTGACCGCGGCACATGAAGGGTTAATGCACCGGCATCAGTGTTTTCACCGATGCTGGTGCATACAGCAGGGGTCCGGCTACTGTGCCCAGTAGCCGGACCCCCGCCGCTGATCGGTCGGGCGCAGCTCCTGCACCCACCCGATCAGCGCGCCATACCTGTACGGCGCTGGGCGGCAAGTCACTTCCCGCAGCGCCATACATGTACGGCGCTGGTCAGGAAGGGGTTAAAATGACTTGCATACTAAACATATATGTAAACATGAATGTACTATGGATGAGTACACATTATGGGGGTCATTTATCAAGCTGGTGTAAAGTAGAACTTTCAGTTTGGGCAGCTATGAAAATAAACATTACTGGTGAAAACGGGCGACAAGGCCATTTATTCACGGAGACAGCTTTGATACATGAGATCTATTGTGTACCGTGACCGTCTTTCTCAGCGCAGGCAGCACACTGTGTTGTGTGGTCCGCGTAAAGTTCATCAATCAAACTGAACAGCCCTCAGTGTTCCTAGAGAAACAGGATTTTACTTACAATCTCTTTGTCAGCTTTTCTGTTCACCAGAGCGTCCACTTTGGCATCAAGTTCTGCCTGAATCAGATCTCTTCTTCTTAGCACTCCCTAAAACAAAAATTTACTGAAAATGAATACATCACTGTAACACAAAGGGGTCTGTAATTACATGTACGTCCTTCGTCACAAGGGTTATGATGTATTTGCCAGAACCAGATCATTGTTGTCTTTCTACATCTTATTCTCTCTATAATTAAAATAATAACAATAAATATATATTATATTAGTATTTTTCGCACTATAAGACACACTCCCTCCACCCACAAAGTGGCGGAAAAGTCTGTGCGTCTTATGGGGAGAATACTAAAGAGTGAGTCCATTATGGAAGTGCTCATTAGTACAGGAGCATCACGGAGCAGTGAATGCAGTGTTCCCCAAGGGGGCTCTGTACTCACCACTTCCTGGTCTTTGTCAGCCTCATGTTATGCTGTATTGTGCTCACAGCTTGCAGATGTCGGCGCGCTCTGTGACCTCATGCCGTGTGACATTGGGTCACAGCACAGTGCAGCAGGAAGACCACTGGATCTCGAGAGTGTCGTCGTCTGGAGCAGGAAAAGTATGTTGTTTTTTTTTTCTCTCTCTTCTGAGGTGTGATTAGGGGTCTAATCTGAGGTCTGATTGGGGGTCTTCCTGTATTAACATTGGGGGTCTCTACTAAACATTGGGGGTCACATTAGCGGAATAATCTCGCTGCGTTCCGGCACTGCGCATCGGTATGCGTCCGGCCAATTCTCTGCATATTTGCTGGGTTGTGACCGTATCTCTGCCGGTCCCCATTATAGCTAATGGGCCTGGAGCAGCCTGCCAGAATATTCCCTGCCAGAGCAGCCTGCCGGAATATTCCCTGCCAGAGCAGCCTGCCGGAATATTCCCTGCCAGAGCAGCCTGCCGGAATATTCCCTGCCAGAGCAGCCTGCCGGAATATTCCCTGCCAGAGCAGCCTGCCGGAATATTCCCTGCCAGAGCAGCCGGCTGGATATTAAGCACTACTATAAAACTATCCTTACCAATCTGATAACATGCTAAGTCCTCATGCAGATGACTGTTTCTCATCCATGTGTTGTCTGCATATTTTGCGGATAGCACCCTGAACCAATCTTTTTCTATACTATCTATTATAAATAATATATATATTATTATATATAATAATAATAATTACTATAATTATAATTTTTGTGGATCCGTGTAGTCATTATGCAAGTGTTTTAGCATGTTGTAGACTGGACTGCGTTGCGGACAAGAATAGTTTCTGTTGATGTGAGAAAGATATGGAGAGCATATGGAAGGTATCTGTATTTTGCTGATCCATGGTTTGCAGACCGAAATACAGAGCCGGTTGTGTGCATGAGGCCTAAGACTGACTGAAAGGGTGAGTGCCCGTGTGGCCAGGTTTCTACTGCAGTATACAAATGGACGAAATTCTCATGGCAGACCAGGGCATTAAGGGCACATTCACATGGGCAAGTTTTCTGTTGCATCTGGACTGAAGCCTCACCCATTTAAATCAGTCTGTGCACACGTTTTTCACCTCTCTGGGTTCAGGAAAAATCACAGCATCTTCTATGGCGTGCATTTTTCATGCAGCTCTGGCTCCATAGAAGTGAATGGGGCGTGTGTGAAAAATGGAAGGCATTAGAACGCAATGTGCCTTTTTTTTTTACTGATGGTTGCTAGATGTAGATGTAGGTATTCAGTTTTTCTTCAAGCACATGAAAAACGCATGCAATCCAGATACAAACCGGACGGGAAAAAAAAACCCATACACTGAACGCAAATTGCAGAAAAAACTGATTTAACTTTTCCCTGAACAGATCGTGACACAATCCATATCGCTCGTGTGAAAGAGGCCTTAGCCTATGAGGCCTGCCCTATTTTCACACTGAAATATTTCACTAACATAAATTAGTTTCTTAAATTGCAATATGCGCAAAGATTTTTATATCCTCATTTTTTTATTAATCATTTTTAAAGACACTGGTCCAAAAAAACAGCAGCAATTATGGAAGCTCTGGACATGAATATGTAGAAGAATCATATACACTGTGGCAGCTCAGAAATTTGGTACATTTTTCCATCGGTATTATCCTCTCCGTGATATGGAAACCCGGCCAGATCACTTCAGTAAAATTTACAGTTAAGCCCTGTCAACATTTATTTGACTCCAAAAACACAAAAGGCCTTGCAGCCTGTAACGGAGATTGCTAGAGGGAGGACATGTCTAGATGAGCTCACCAGAGTGTTAGATGAGCCAGGAAAATGTGAATTAAAAGACAAAGCTGCTGGCATTAATATACAAGGAGCAAATAGAAACTCGCTGCCCTGAACTTTAATGAGAACTTGGATGAAATACTTGCAGTTGCTTAATATCACTGAACTATGATGATTTGGGTGCACCTTTCAAGTATCGGGTAGAACTTTGCCATGAAAAAGGTAGGATGTTCTAAGGACACGGATTTAACAAAGTACTGGAAACATTAGGTACGGTAATCTGCTCCGATTTCACATTATACAGAAGATAGTTTAGCAAATCTACCAGGCTACCACATGCCAAGGATGTTTTAATGGACGGAGTTCTGGTAACTGAGCCATTTTACACTGAAGTAGTCACTGTCATATTTGAGAAGACCTGCTTAGCAGGATGACTGGTATTAGGCATTAAGATAAATAGACCCTGACCTTTCATACCATGTTTTTAAGACTATTTAACACACTGAACCATAACGCACCTGGGATGTAGAAGGAAAATAAGAAATATTTTTCATCGGACCCCCATTTCTCCTCAGATAAAATCTCCAAGCTCCATCAGACCCCATTCCTTTGCAGATCTAAGATCAGATACCCAAGCTCCATCAGACCTGAGATCAGACCCCTAAGCAAAATTAGACAAAAAAAAAATAAAAAAATTACCTCTCTTACCTCTCCTGCTCCAGACCATGCTCTCTTCCTGCACTCACCACTCCCTGGTCTTCTTTTGGGCCCCACACTACACAGTGACCTGCCCTACCCTAATGCACTGGGCTGGCATATCAAGATTCCAAACCCACCTAGGTCCAAGGATGCAGTCAGGAATTCCAAACACGTTTCAGGGAGATTACTTCCCTTCACCAGGAGCAAAATGAACATCTTGTAAAATGTGAAGCTTGACCTACTAGAGAATACACAGCAACCTCCAGCTAATGTCATAGTCAACTCCCAGCATGCAAACTTAAAAAGCTAGGCACTCCCAAAGAAATGAAAAGAGCATGCTGGGAGTTGGAGTGCCCCTTGGTTGCTGTCCCACTGTAGTGCATGAAGACTCATGCAGATCAGCACCATAAGACCCTCAAACACCCCCCAGCAAGCATTCCATGTTCAAAGTCAGTAAGAACTTAAATTATTATTACTTTTTTGCACTAAGTTGCAGCCATATCATTAGCAAACTAGATATTTGTATTAAAGGCGTTAGGGGATAAATGTCTGATCGCTGGTGGTCCGACTGATGGGGCCTCTGCCGATCATGACAACTCGAGACTCCAGGCTTGAATGGAACATGAGTGTTTGCCGCTCCATTCAACTCTATAAGACTGTCAGCGATAACCAAGTGTTCATACTCTATCTCTATCGGATCTCTAGTAGTTAGGGCTCATGCACACGACCGTATGTATTTTGCGGTCTGCAAAAAAAACGGATCCACAAAAAATATGGATGATGTCCGGGTGCATTCCGTGTTTTGCAGAATGGAATTGCTGGCCCCTAATAGAACAGTACTAACCTTGTCCGTAAATGGGGATAATAATAGGACCTGTTCTATTTTTTTGCGGAACGGAAATACAGACATACGGAAACAGAATGCACATGGAGTAACTTACGTTTTTTTTGTTTTTTTTTTAAATGAATGGTTCCGCATATGGTCCGCAAAAAAACGGAACTGACACGGAAAGAAAACACGTTTGTGTGCATGAGCCCTTAAACAGTTATCCTCTATCCTGTGGATAAGTAGTTATCGTGGAACAGCCCCTTTACATGCTTCACAGAAAAAAGTGCCAATCTCAACTAAAATCTAACTTTTACTGGTGAATTTATATAAAAATTGATGTTCTCATCATGTTTTTTATGATCAACTTTATGGGTATAGTGTAAACAATATAGACTGAAAGACAAAGGGGGTCATTTATTAAGACTGGTGTTTTAGACGCGGTTCTCAAGCCCCAGCACTGGCGGTGGATCCGCCAAAGTTATATATAGCTGCGCCGGCCTCACATCCAGCACCAGTCTAAATGTAAGACAGCTTCTTAGCTCGCTTACATTTAGACCATTTTGTACACCTAAAAAGGCATAGAAATTGATGAATCAGACAGGTCTGCCCGCCGGTCCCCTTCCTTGTCTACGCTACACCCACTATTTTAGACCTGGCGTGAGCGGGGAAAAGTCGCAGATTGCCACGTAAATAACCTTTGCGCCACAATCTGCGCCAGAAGTACGTCTAATATAGGCTTATTTCTGATCCAAAATTATGCCAAAATGTTTTTTTTTTTTTTTTTTTTTAAAATATAGCTATTCAATAACCATGTGTCTACAAGGGGCCACTGGCCTGTATAAATTGTTAGGGTACCACCAATCGCAGCCTGATCTTTATAGCAAAAAGTCAAATTCACATAACTAATAATAAAAAAAAGTCAAATTGTAAGCTGAGGATACATGGGGCATTCTTCATGTACCACTAATTCAGATATGATAATTCATACTGACAGGTTCACTTTAACAGTCATACAATAGCTAGAAGCATTGAAAAATTTATCAGGAAAGGAACGCTCCTAAAACCTCCATGTCACAAGCGTAATCTGCTAATCATGTTACCGCCATTGATTCAGTGCAATCCCTTGTGTAACATAAAACGTCCACAGCAAAGCAGTACTTACAGAAAGGGTTTCATTGTATAGAACATATTCATGAATAATTGGAATCAGATCATTGGAGAGCTTAGAATTCAAGGCTTCGGTGACCTTGCAGCACTTGTCTATGGAGCCCGCCATCCCTCTCAGAGGGTCTACCAGGTCCTCTTCAGAAGCCGACCATAAAGTGTAGATAGGACCGTATTCTTTCATCTCCTCGTAATAATCTATGGAGCCAAAGATGACATTTAGAATAATAGGAGAACATAAAATGGTTGATATGTTCCATTGTTAAATGGTCTACAAAGAAGTAAGTCCAGCCAAGAGCAGTTATCACCTAGCAACTGAATAGGTGATAAATGCTGGATTGGTGAAGATCCAACAGGTGGGAACCTGATCACCAGAATGGAGCAAACTCACTGCCCCTTTCTTCAGATGAGACCTCAGCTAGAAAACTGGTGAATGGAGCACAGCACTCGTCAGTTTCCTCTAGTACTATAGAGACTGAATGGAGAACCAGGGCACATGCCTGATGGAGGTTCATTCAAACGTCCATGGTCTTGCAGCTGAGAGGTATGGACCACAGGGTTTCCCGCTCTAGGAATCAGTGGTGGTCCCAGCAGTTGGACTCTATGGAAGATGATTTACAATCTGCTTAGTCTACAGTTTGAGGCAGGGGCGGACTGGCCATTGGCCCGACAGGGAAACTTCCGGGTGGGCTGACGAAGCCTTCTGCATGGCCGGTAATGATTTGACGCTCCCCTCCTGACTGCTGAATTCAACTGTATTGCCATCCTGAGACAACTGGTATAGGAGAACAGAACATGGCAGCTGGCCCTGACCACCACATTGGGGCAATTTTAGGGGAAATATTTTGTGGTGCTGGGGCAGTATTTTGTGAAGCACTGTCGTATTTGCCTGGGGTGTTATAACGTACTGAAATATGGTATTGCTGGCCTTGCGTATTTGTGCGGACCCTGCCTTCTGTCAGTTTGGGCCAAACTACAAAATAGGGCCATTTTGTATTTTTTTTCCAGGGCCACTTTAATTTCCCAGTCCGCCCCCGCTTAGCCCAGCACCAAATACCTATTCCCTCTCCTGTGGATAGAGCACGTCAAATTACCAGAACACCGCTCCAAGTAATAACATGGCATATACCTTTTTCTTCTTTAAGAATTCTTTGTGATACTTTGTCTAATACAGATATTTTCTGCCCAAAAGCTTCCATATATTCTCCCAATTCCATAAACTCTTCAGGGCGATTTTTAACGCCCCTTACAGAAGATGCTACGGCTTTGATGGTCTGCCCCATTCTGCTGAACAGTCCAGGACCTTGTTTTTTGTGAGAGGTCAGCTCCTGGAAGGGAAGAAAAAAAAATAGTCGTAATTCCAGTATATAACAATGGCCATACACCTGTAATCCAGCATGACCACCTGCTGCTGGATTACAGGGTGGTCATAACCATGGAAACAAGCAGCGTATAATGTGATGGAAAAATGAATCAAGCCAGCAAAGGAGGCAATATGGACAATCACAATACATTAGTAAGAGCCTTGTATTAACTTTCTCTACATGATAAATGCCACTTGCTGAAGTGAGACAATCCCTTTAATCACTTGACCATATTTGTATATTATCCAGAATAAAGTAACTTTTTCCCCTCATTGCTTTTTGTGTTGCATTCCTCGTTTCTCATCACCCTTTTGAGCTCACCTTGAAACACAGTCACACGGCCTACGTACACATATATGCTATACAATGTACAAGGTTTATTCTAAGACAATCCCTTTAAATCCACCATCTATGGGACTTGATCGCTAACACGCTCACAAAGTCTTCAGCTTCTAGTTTTGTGGAAGGGCATTACATGAAAACTCACATTAAAATATTCACATTCTTTTCCTGGAAAGAAGTGTTTAAAGATTAAAATTCATACGAGGAAACCGCTTGTGCAGAAATAAAACACATCCCATTAAAGGAGTAATGATTAAGACTAAAAAAGTTTTTAGACTATTACAGAACTCTTACCCAGGCTTGAGCGGTGAGGAAAATCTTGAAGTCTTCATTAAAGGTTAATGTGGGATGATCAGCTATTCTGTTCAAAAATTTATGCAGCGCCTTTCTCCGAGTCTCGATGAAATCGTCATTAAACCTTTCCACCATTCCTTTGACTATGAATTTCTCTGGTAAAGGCTTGAGAAGAGAAACATAAGCAGCGAGACCGCATCAGCACACAAGATATTTACTAATGATCAATGTCTCACTTTTCAGACTACACAGCAGCAAAGTCTTGGAGATGCCTCAATGTCACCCTATGAATTTCATTTCCTGGAATATCAGAGTGCCAGTATCCTCAGGCAAAACTTCAGAAAAACCAGAGCTTGAAATAATCATGAAAGAGGCCGGCCAAGTGTTACTTGGTTTCAAACTACATCATTTTGCACTGGAAGCTGACATCGCTTTAAAGGGAGAAGAATTTGAAAATTGTACATAAACTGGGGGTGTGCCACCATTAAGTGCTATGTTAACATGATGTGGCATGAAAAATGAGTCACTTTGGTACGTTCCAGCCCTAGATGTGAAATATTCTCTTTACGTTATTAGAACGGCGCCCCCTGCTGTTTAATATGTACGGTAAGATCCAAGTCCACCGACTGAGTTGGTTGCACGTGTTACAGATGCTGTGACATTTACAGGGAAAGAGCTGCAGAAGGAAAGGCATTTCACCCTGAACCAGGAAAGAGAGCTGCAGCAGAAGGACACGACCCTGTGAAAGGATACGCCCCCTAAGCTGCCAGCTTGAAAGAAATACAGCAGAGCAGTTGGAGCAATGAATGGGGGGAGATCTCTGGATCCATGTGAGGTACAGGGCTGGTTCTAGCTTTGTTAGAAAGAGATTGTCATGTACTATCTGATGTCTGATTTTCATGTTTTGCATCACTCAGGGAATAACCCCTTTAAAGATGGAGTTTCAAAAGCTTTTTACGCAGTTTTTTAAAGTCAATGCTAGGAGTGGAATCTTTCCTCTATATGTGTCCCCAGTCTGTGATCTGTTCCTGGCTTTGGCTTGAAAAACTGCACCAAAAAACCTAAACGTGGAAACCCAGCCTAAGAATTAGGTTCTTAACCTTAGATTTTGATAAACACTGCTCCAGGAAGGGTTGGCCATATTAGGTCTCAACATGTCCCATCAATTGTTAACAGGGGAGAAAAGCTAATGTCAGACATCTCAATCTTTTTTCCCCCTCTACCCACTGGGAACTTGGCCAGGAGTCAGAAGGTACAGTATATTACCCCTCATCAAATGGAGAAATGCAGTCACCCAAAAGTTGTTGTCTCGTTTAGACTAGTGTTGAGCGAACTTTTGCTTTCATGTTCGGCGTATGTAAGAATTCAGTTATGGATTCCGGTACCACTAACCATAAGTTAGGGTCTGTGGTAGCGGAATCCATAACGGAATTCTTAGATATCCCGAACCTTGTACGCCGAGCTTGAAAACAGAAGTTTGCTCATCCTTAGTTTAGACCATTAAGAGGGTTCTCCTAGAATTTTTTAAAATGACTGCCCGCAACCTGTCCTACAATAAAGGGAGGACTGGTTGACTCCACCTGCCTAGGAGGGTGAAAGGCTTCATTACACTGCTCTACAACTGATGTAATGATGTGATCCTGCCTACGATATGCCATCATGGCTGAGCAGCCTGACAGGAATGCTCACCAATGTGTAGTATATGCAAGTGCCAGTGCATAATATGTAGTGTGAGGCCCTGTCCCTTCACCCTCCCAGGCAGCTCTTCAAGTGGTGACAACCAACAACCCTGCTCACATTCTAGGGCAGGTTGCTGGCGGATATTTTAAATCGTTCCTGGAGAACCCCTTTAAGGGATTTTTTTCTTTTGGCTTTCATACAAAGAAAAGTAATTCCAAGTTGTATTACAGACCTATTCTTTACTAGATGCATTGATTATGGGGAGACCCTCCCCTAAACTATACTAGGGTCTCAGTGTGCCACCATACCGTCATCTGCACAGAACTTACCGGAATTATTAAAGTTGGATGGGCCTCTTCAAGTCTGCTTTTTAGCCACAAGAAATCCTGATAACGTCTCCTAACTTCGAATTCACTGGAGTCAAACTCACTGCGAGTCGTCTGTAAAAATAACAATTAATACTTGATAACTGCAGCAAACAATATAGATCACAAAGTAAAACCCAGGAGCGTGCTGACGAATAACCTGGTGTTCATACATCTGCAGGGCCCTACAGTGAGCAGGTTCTTCTTATTATACTGTACGGTAGGTCCAAGTCTTCATATAACTTCTACAGCAATTTCTGCAGAGCCGGCTCAGGAGGGGGTGTTAAGGGTCATAAAAAAATCTATTTTTGACTCTCTAATGCAGCAAAGCAGCTAGATTGTTATTCAGGGAACAATACAATGCTGTATTAATACAAATAATAAAATACCTCGGAGGATTTCACCTGTAATAATCCATCCTTGTAATGGAGTACAACACTGTGTTTTGTAAGTTCATCCTGAATTATAAGTCTTCTTACATACCTGGCTTCCCATTAAAAATCCTACCACTCCCTGCAGGTGGTCAAAAAGAACTGCACAATTGTTGGTATTACAGGAACATATTTCATATACGGAACATATTCAACATACATTACAGGTCTCCTTTCATTTCTCTACTGCCATATCTTTTTTAAAGGAGTTTTCCAAGTGTTTTTCACAGAGGTCACCGGTGAGGGTCCGATCAGATACTGATGACCTCAGTGTCTGATCACAGCGCGGCCTTCTCCAGATTTTCCCAGGCCGTGTGACGTCACGTTCATCAGTCACGTAGCCTGATGAATGGGGCTGGGCGCGATACCAAGCACAGCCGCTGTACAATGTTGTGCTCGATAAGCAAGGAGAAGGCCGTGCCACTACTGTGGGCGCTGGTGTCTTCTCAAACAGCTGATCACAGCGGTCCCAGTTGTCAAACCCCCACCCATAGGGATAGGTCATCAGTGTGTGTGTATATATATATATATATATATATATATATATATATATATATATATATATAAAAAACTTGGAAAAGAGGACCTTTCATGCTTTTAAGTTCGAGTAGATAGATACCTTTACTTGCAGGGTACCCCCCGCTGACGCTGCCACCCGGCCAGGTTTTTCAAAATAGCGCACCTGTGCCCTGTTGTGCCCCCCTGTGTTTTTCACGCTCAGTATGTTATGAGCATCGGAACAGGGAGGAGGAGACGCCAGGGTTTCTCAATGGGCGTCTCCTTCTCCCTGGCTGTGCCGCGATCCAATAACAGCGGAGATCGTCACAGTCAGGAAGTTTTTTTGAAAAACCTGGCCGGGTGACAGCGTCAGGAGGGGGTACCCTGCAAGTAAAGGTATTCATCTACTCTAACTTAAAACCATGAAAGGTCCTCTTTAAGTAAATGCTTGTAGTCCCTATGAAATCATTCTGGGGTAAACAAATTGATCCATACCAAACCAACAACAAAAAGAGAAAACATGTCAGATTACACCACGTGTTGCCAATCTGACAGACCTCCTGTTATCTGTCATAGGAATGTCTGTGACAAGGGTATTGTTAGGAAGCGGTATAGGGGGCATTTTGGCAGTGACAGGTTCCCTTTAAAGAGGTATTCCTTGGTTTTAATATTGATGGGTTAACCCTGATCAGCAGAGGTGCGGCACCCCACAGCCGCTCTCTACTGATCACCTCCAGTGCTGGAAGTCAGCACCAGAACTACACAGCTCTGTCCACCATGTAGCGGACATCACTGGTTGATCCCGCTACTGCAGAAAGGAAAACGGGAAACGTTTTGCAGTAACCAGCTCTGTCTATTAAACAATGCACCCCAATAGCTCGGGATCAAACATCAATTTTAAAATCCTGGAATACCACTTTAAGGAAAAGACAAAAGGTATTTACTAAAATAGATGGATCAGAAAAGGTGATATTTCCTCTGCAAATAATGTGATATGGTAAAGGAAGGAGAGTGGAGAAAATGTAATATTCTTGTTTGGTTGCACATGGGAATCTGTTTGTTAGAGATTTTCATTAGTTTGAGGTATTCTACCATGGCACGAAGACCCCAATTACAACTTAAATGCTATGGGAAATTTAGGGGCAATTTTTTATGGCTGCATTTGACTCATTTTAGGCTAAAAATCATTTTCAATAGGTCTTTATTATAAATATTCAGCTGAAAAATTAGTCTGTAAGCCATCACCTAATGTTTTCTTTGAATCCAGTCATCTGACAGCTCATGTATAGCTCTTATCTAAGCCCTCCAGACTCAAACACTGATTATAGCTGAATTCTTAGCAAACTGATAAGAATAATATGTCTAAAATAAGTGTTGATGAGGTCAGAAAATGAGAGATAAGAGCTACACATGAGCCGTCAGATGACTGGATTCAAAGAAAACACTAAGTGACAGCATGTAAGGACACTGATTTTTTTTTTTTAACTCTTGTATCTCAGAAACGGCTAAACATTTTTTTTAATAACGACCAATTGCAAAAATTATTTGTAGAGCAAAATGAGTAAAATGCAATCATAATAAGAAATGACCACAAAGGTGTACATAGTCTTTAAAGGGTTATTCCCATCTCGGACAATGGGGGCATATCGCTAGGACATGCCCCCATTGTCCTATAGGTGTGGGTCCCACCGCTGGGACCCGAACCTATATCGAGAACGGGGCCCCGAAAGTCAAGGAGGGCGCACCGCGCATGCACGGCCACCCTCCATTCATTTGTATGGGGCCGCCGAAAATAGCCGAGCACCGGCTCGGCTATCTCCGTTGGCTCCATAGAAATGAATGGGAGCGCACCGCGCTCGGCTATTTTCGCCGGCCCCATACAAATTAATGGAGGGCGGCCGCGCATGTGCGGTGCGCCCTTCTTGACTTTGAGGGGCCCCGTTCTCGATATAGGTGCGGGTCCCAGCAGCTATAGGACAATGGGGGTATATCCTAGCGATATGCCCCCATTGTCCGAGATGGGAATAACCCTTTAAGTCCAGCAGCAATTAACAAAACATTTTGACCATTCATACAAACACGGTATACAGTATATCATGCAAGGTGCATGTTCCTAGGAGTAAGAATACATGAAAGGGATTTCAGATTTCTTTCACATTTTCCACAAGTATGGAGAGACAAGTAGTCAAGAAATTCTAGAAGTTCATACAGACCTTTGTGGCAATCCTGTAGGTAATAAAGGTTTCAATGGCTGTAATGTGACTTTCAGGCTCATCGACTGTAATGAAGAGGTCCTTGACTTCAGGTTCATCCTCAAACTTAACCTGGTTTATCATGGATGATGGAGAGGCCAGCATGAGTGGACTGAATGAACTGCCATCATTGAGAGTAGCGTCCTGTAATAAGTAGATACAGCGCCATCACAATAGATGTATCACTGGTAAGGCCTGTTAACATTATAGATGCTGATAGCGGATAAGAAAATAAAAATTATGGACTAAACAAAGAACTAATTGTGATTGTAAACATTGTCAGGACAGTCGATGGTGGATTGTGCCTGTACCTTAGGTTCGTTTGCATCAGAACTAAAATGTAAAGTTCAAAAAAAGTCTTGATATCATGTTAAGAGGACATAGCATCAGTACTGGAAGGTTCTCCCCAATCCTGAAGCATCTTTTCTAACTCTGCATTGTGCCATTCCTCTGTTCTCCACATTATCTATTTGAAAGCATCATTAATACCATTGCCCTGTACATCAAGAGGGGGTAACACATACATAAAAATAAAATTACAATAAACTATTAACAGACTGAGGGGTAGAGGAGCATGTCCTCAATACAATCTACATGTGGTATCAACTGGCCTTTACCATTCCCCTCGTCAAAAGGGCATGTCCCTACACACGCTGTCTAACTGGTGCCGTCAGTGTTAGACTCAGTAGGGGACTGGTAAAAGCCAGGTGTTGGTTTTTCATAAGTAATATAGGAGGAATAACAGAGGAATAGCACAATGCAGAGAACTTTGAGAAGATATGTCAGCATTGTTCTCATGGGAAACACAAGTGTTTACCGAAAAAAAAAGTCAGTAGTGGCGACAGGTCCTCCGTAAAGTGTTTCTCGGAGTTAAATATTAATGGCTCATCCTCAGGTTAGGTCATCAATATCAGATTGGTGGCGACAAGACTCTCGGCACCACTGCCGATTGGTTGTTTGAAGAGGTCATGGTACTTAGACAAGCCCCACAGCCTCTTCATACTATAACCATGGCGCCGTACAGCTTTGCTTGGTATTATAGCTCAATCCCATTGACTTGAATGGGACAGAGGTGCAGATAGGCATCGAAACCAATGGACATGACATCACAAGCCAAGGCAGAGACTCCAGTGCTCGCCCGAATGCTGCAGCTTCTTCCAACAGCTCCTAGGAGACAACCCCCATTAATCAGATACTGAAGACCTATTCTAAGAATAGGTCATCAATATTTAAGTCCTGGACAACCCCCTTAAAGGGAACCTGTCATCTCCAAAACACCCCCTGAACTAGAGTAAGAGATGTATAGTGTAAGTGATGCTGAATCCGATTATGTAAGTTTTATCTTCATACTCACTTCCATTCCGACGCTGTGCTCCCACAAACCAGCAGTAAAATGCACTCAGTGGACTCCAGTGCTCACTCACATAATGGAGAGGACTCAAAGAACAGTCCTCTCAATGCATTTTACTGCTGGTTTGTGGGAGCACAGCGTCAGAATGGAAGTGAGTATGAAGATAAAAATTACATATTCGGATTCAGCATCTCTTACACTATACACTGCTTACTCTAGTTCAGGGGGTGTTTTGGAGATGACAGGTTCCCTTTAAGGCTCCCCAAACAAAATAAAACTGGCTCAAGCTTCTACTCAAGTGGTTATCTATATCAGACTGAGCCACTTAGAATATTTTAAGGCAACCAAAAGATAATACAGATCTAGGAATTTGTGGAGTTCTTGAAAAAGTACATAAACTCGTCTGTAAAAGTGAGAGCAGTTCGGTTCTTTTTACTTGTATGACGTAGGCAGCACCAGGCTTATTATTCAACTGATTTATGTGGGGGAGGAGAAGGACATGGGGCAAACATTAAAGTCTCACTTCAGCAAATGGCATTTATTATGTAGAGGAAATTAATTTAGGGCAATTCCTAACAGTAGCGTACATAGAGAAGTAAGGGCCCCATAGCAAGGTTCAAACCAGGCCCCCCCACAGGACAGAAGGGTTTCTACCCAAACCCCTTTCAATGACCCTCGGGCCATTTTTCCACTGCCTCATTAGCTAAAAGTTGTTCTTTTAGAGGGTAGAGTCCTGACCAAATTTTCACCTCCAGTAGAAGAGGAGATAATCCCAACTAAGATTAAGACCCCCTCTTGCCCTGGGCCCCATAGCAGTCACATGGTCTGCCGCTATGGTGGTCTTGCTTACTAATGCATTGTGATTGTCCATATTGCCTCCTTTGCTGGCTGGATTAATTTTTCTATCACGTTACACACTGCTCGTATCCAGGGGTTACAGCCACTGCTGCAGTGCAGATACGAGGTGGCAGGGATGGGATCTGCTGCGCATGCATGCTCCCACAGTCCTGGCCACCAGAAAGTCCGTTGCTTTTTCTTATAGTGTGCAAGCACGACCATTGCTGATGGATTACAGGGTGGTCGTAATCCCGGGAAACAAACAGTGTATAATGCAATGGAAAAATGAATCCAGCCAGCAAAGGAGGCAATATGGACAATCACAATACATTAGTAAGTGCCTTGTATTAACTTTCTCTACATGATAAATGCCATTTGCTGAAGTGAGACAACCCCTTTAAGGCTCACTTGAATGGGGATGAGCGGGAATACTAAACAGACACAGTCCATGGACAAGAGGTGGTACGGTTTGTGGAAAATAAACAGAAAAATAAATCCTGAACATCCCTGTTAGGGTGCATTCACACGACCGTAACTGTTTTGCGGTCCGCAAAACACGGATACCGGCCATGAGCATTCCGCAATTTGCGGACTGCACATGGATAGCGCTATATAGAGAATGCCTATTCTTGTCAGAGCTTGCGGACAAGAATAGGACATGCTCTATATTTTTGCGGCGCTGCGGAACGGAACAGCGGATGTGGACAGCACACGGTATGCTGTCCGCATCTTTTGCGGCTCCATTGAAATGAATGGGTCCGCACCCGTTCCGCAAAATTGTGGAACGGATATGGACCCAAAACTACGGTCGTGTGAATGCACCCTTAAAGTGCTTTTGCATATCGATGCAAGGCAATGAACTGTAACTGCCTGATCACGAGCGGAGCTGATAGCTGCAGTAATCATCTACTCTACATGTAGTAACAAGTGCTTGTCTACAGATTCATTGCTTCTGGGCAGCACATTAAAGCAATGAATCTGTATGGTGATGAGCAATCACTACTACATGCAGAGCGGATGATTACTACAGCTATCAGCTCCGCTCATGGTCAGTCAATTAAAGGTCATTGCCTTGTATCGGCTATGCAAAAGCACCGTAACGGGGACGTCCTGGAGTGACGATTTTGGCGTTTGCATCAACTACGCTTTCACCTGATGAACAAGTCTTTTCTTCATAGAGTGATGGGCGGCTCCTTTGCATAGGGCAATTATCAGGAACGTCTGTATGATAACTGGCCCTATAATCTGCTCATGTAAAAGGGCCACTAAACTCTACAGTATTTTCTCTCTCTGTGTATTACCATTCTTTCATCTTTCATCAGATTTTCAAATATTTGACAACAGGCAGAGTGTGATGGTTTGCTAGTTCAATCTAAATACGGATCAAATCAGTTTGTTCAATGCCAAAATCCATTTCTGCCTCTTTAGAGATAGTTATAAGGAGTGAATACTTACAATATAGTGAGGATGGAAGTAACATAAAAGAAATAGCAAATGTAATAGAAAAAAAAAAATTAAGAATGGTGACGTCACTGCACTGACTTCCTGCAGACTTGGAATAATAAGATAATTTATCCATAGCTCATGGAAGAAATGTCTGTCGGCTCGGCCAGCCCTTTGAGCAGGGTATCGTGGGAACCCAAATGACATTTACAGCTTAGCTACTGGGTCACACGTCTGACAGCGGAGCGTTGCTATATTGTCGCCAGTTTCCAAGGTCAGTCAGCACAAGTTTTATAGCAGCAGTGATTATAAATGAGCCAAGGATATGAAATAACTCAAAATCAGCGCAACTTCACCCAACTTTGTATGTAGATTCAAACCATGAAAAGGTGATACAGAGGATCTAGTCTTTAACCCCTTCGCGCCCAGCGCCGTTCATGTACGGCGCTGGTGCGGTGCGGTGACATGGCCGGCAAGTCTCTGCTGTTTCTAACAGCAGAGACTTGCTGCTACTTACCGCCATCGGCGGCGTCTTCCGGGGCGTTTAGATGCCGTGATCACGGCATCTAGTTGCGTCTGAACCCGGAAGCATTCGCTTCCGGGTGGTGTACAGACACCCCGTGTGGCCTATCGGGGTGTCTGTACACCATATGAAAACTGTAATCCTCGCTGGTGAGGATTACAGTTGTCAAAGTGCAATTCTTATTCTGGCCACTAGATGGCAGGCCAGGATAAGAAATGAGCAATTCTTGGATTTCTGAGTCTAGAAAATCCCTGATTGCTCATAAAGAAAAAAAAAAAAGCCACAATATATAAGCCCATATTTGAGCTTTCAAATAGTAAAAAAAAAAAAATGTTAAAAAAATGTTAAAAAATATATAAAAAATAAAGATATAAAAGTTCAAATCACCCCCCTTTCCGTATAATTAAAAAATAAATACCTAAATAACAATAAATATAGACATCATGGGTATCACTGTGACCGAAAACGCCCGTACTTTTAAAATATAAAAAAAAAAATATTCCAATACGGCAAATTGTGTGGCGGAAAAAAGCGTCCAAATGGCGATTTGCCGTTTTTTGTCGCTTTTTTTTTCTAAAAAAAAAATTAAATAAAAAGTGATCAAAAAGTCATACACACCCCAGAATGGTATCAATAAAAACTTCAGATCATCCCGCAAAAAATGAGCCCCCCATACAGCTCTGTACACATAAATACCAAAAAGTTATAGGGGTCAAGATGTGACAAGGAAAAAAAAAAAAAGGGGCAACATTCTAATTATTTTATCACTATGAAAACGCAGGAAAAACTATACATATTAGGTATTGCCGGATTCGTACTGACCAGTAGAATGAAAGTAACGGATCAGTTTTAATGCACATCGAACGCTGTAAATAAGAAACCCGTAGAACTGTAGCGGAATAGCGTTTTCTTTGCAATTTCACCCGGTTTGGAATTTTTTTCCCCGCTTCCCTCTACACCATATGCAATATTAAATGGTGGCGTTGGAAAGTACAACTTGTCCCGCAAAAAACAAGCCCTCATACAGCTATGTGAACAGAAATATAAAAGAGTTATGGCTGTTTGAAGGCAGGGAGCGCAAAACGAAAATGCATGACCGAAAAAACTTCCGGGAGTGAAAGGGTTAAAGGGGTTATCCAAGTTCTCAAATAGCCCCCCCTCCCATGTGCCGGGCCCCTGACAGGTATATACTTACCCCACTCCTGGTCCCCGCACCGACGCTGATGCTTCTCCCTGTGTGCGGATGAAAACATCCGGTCAGGTGGAAGCAGCCAATGGCATGCGGGGACAGGGACGAGCCTCCCAGGGTCATCAGCAATGCTAGGGAAGCTCCTCCCTGTCCCCGCCTGCCATTGGCTGCTTCCATCTGACACCGGATGTTTTCATCCGTGTACAGAGAGAAGCAGCAGCGGTGGTGCGGGGACAAGGAGTGGCACGGGGAGCGGGGTAAGTATATACCTGTACTATGCTGCCCTCAGCATAGTGATAGACCCCCTGATTTAAGCAGTCGCTTCTGCGATGGCAGTCACTACCTTTAGAGTACTGACATGCTCAACCCCACAGCAAGTACTAGAGCTGCGAGGAAGATGAGTCTGATGAGTCTCATTGCTCTCACCTCCAGATAAGTGGCAGATTTCTTTCCTATACGTAACAGGAGGCGAGGGAAGGCGGGAGCAGCAAGACTCATCTCCCTTGAAGCGGTGCCACACAATGTGGGGGTCGGCATCCAAAAGTACTAAATGCAAGCTCAAAAAGAAACTAGAGGTGAGCACCGGAACAGCAGTGCTGGAAAAGGCAGGCACTTAAAGGGCAGTTTTGTCCCTATGACACTGGCTGACCTGTTATGTGTGCACTTGGCAGCTGAAGGCATTTGTGTTGTCCCATGTTCATATGTGCGGGCATTGCTGAGAAAAATGATCTTTTAATACATGCAAATGAGCAACAGTTCAACTGACTTAGCTGCCCACAGCAACCAATCAGATTCCACCATTCATTTTTGACAGCTCATTTGGAAAATGAAAGGTGTAATCTTATTGGTTGCTATGGGCAATTAAGCCAGTTCTACTTTACACAGGTTTGATAAATAACCCCAATATTTTTTATCTATTCATTAAACTTACTACAGCATAAAGTGCCACAATAAATAATTGCTCTCTCAGAAGTTATCAGTTACTTTGTAATGCGAAATAGTTCTGGACCCTGTAAAATGGCTGAAAATTGTGAAGACTTGCGAGAAGACAAGCGGGAATGACACCTGAATGAGACCCCAAGTTCGAAGGTCCCTGTCTTGCTATGATGAAAATTAAAGTTACAAAATTCTAGGTCGTATAGATGGCGTAAAATATCCTGCTTTAATTAGAACACTAATGAGGAGTTTGTTTTTACGCTCGATGCTTGCCTTCCCCTTCCATATGGTTACAGAATTCTCGCCTGGCTAAATTATTAAACATATTTCCAATATAAATCCTTCCACAGAAGTGAGAAAGTTTCACATTTCAGCAGTAACATAAGGCTTCCCGAACTTCCCGGAGACAGTCCTAATGATGACAGTTTGTGAGTCGTCTCATTTACTTTCCGTGCAGGGCTCGACAGTCACTAGATTGGCTTTGTGAAGAATGATGTACAGCTCTTCTAGGACTTGTCGCATCATGTACTGTTAATCCCAGGTGTCATAGCGCTCCGCACTCTTTAGTCTCTGGGTGTATAGTAAATAGATCTAATTTTTTTTTTGTTAGTTTTGATACTGGTTTGTTTAAACTATGGACATAAGTATAAAAAAAAAAAAAGCCTTTGGAATCCTATACTGGTTTATGGTGATGGTCTGCTTTTACATAGGACTTCTGTCATCATGATCAACCTTATTAAACCAGCCATACTGCCTAGTAGGGTTGATCATGGGGATTAAAATGAGCCCTTTGTCTCTGCATTTGGTATGACTGATGCCAAGACATCCTTATTTTTAGTATGTGCAAACAAGGTGCTTGGAGCACCAAATCGCCTCCGCCTCTCCTCATGCCACTTCCACCTCCCAGCGAGTTTGACAGGACTAGGTTTCCTGACCACTCCAAAGCCTGGTCCTGAAATCTCGCTCAAGTTTTGGCAGCAGTATTATAGGTGCATGTTCAATGAAGATCTCAGGGCGGAGATGACTGGTATGCCGGCGCCTGAGCACTATTTCAGGGCCAGGAGGCAGAACAGTGAGAATTCCAGGCCTTGTAAATCTCACCAAGATAGGGAACAGGCAACGGGAAAGGTGGAGGCGTAGCGGGGTTGGCCTCATTTGCATATAACTAAAAATAAGAATTTCCCTGCATCTGGTAATACCAGAAAGACAAAACCGCATAGTATGACCGTACATCTGGATAAAAAACTATTATTGAGAACACACTACATACAGCTTAAAAATTGTATACAATGAGAAAAACAATGTGAGGAAACCATAATAAGTTCCACACCAACCCAGGACAATATATCGAGTCCACGATAGGACACACATGGGCCGAGCACTGAACATATATATGTAATAAATACCACTGTAGGACCAATATCAAAGATCTTTTAGAAAATCTAACATCAAAGACTTATACATGAGTGCACAGGTATTCTAAAAATACTCATCTGTTAAAGTGCTGGTACGCATATTATCCGGGTTAGGAGCCCGACACGTATCGCCGGCTTCCTCATACCCCCATTTTCACCCAGACAGGCCCTCTGGTATGAGCATCGGAGCATTTCATATTCTGATTCTCTCCCTTGCCATGCGCTGTATCGCGCAGAGCAAGGGCTATTTTACACTGCTAGGCAGAGGCTTCCACCTAGCAGTGTTCCTGGTGACATCACCGGCACTGATGGGCAGGCTTTAGAGCTGCCCTAGTGACGTCACCTGGCTCACTGCCGGGCGGAAGCCTCTGGCTAGCATTCCATTCCAATGGAGAGCCAAGTAAGTCACCGACTCTCCAGAAAAAGCATTTGTCCGGCACAATTCATGCTCTGATACTCATGTCAGAGGGGCTGCCTGGCTGAAAACGGGAATATGTTGGACAACCCCTTTATATATGCATACTGGCACCAAAGTAAATTATTAATATGAATTCTATAATTGGTGTTGATCATTGTAATATATGATATGTATAGTTTCTCATGAATCGGGAGATAATGGGAAAGGCTTTGGGGGTGCATGGACGTTTTTATTTTATTTGTATTTATTTTTTTACTTATTTTTGCCATATATGTCGTTCAAAAGGGGGACACAGACTTTGTTTTTGGGTTTTGCACTTTTTCCACTGTAACTGGGGCACTGTCCACAGGCAGAGCTAATCGGGTTCTGCTAAGACCCTGCAGCTCTGATATGCCCGAGACACTTGTCAGGCCACATCCACTTACTCTAATCGCTGCAGAATGTTCATTGAGATCTATGCACTGAGAAATGGAGAAGACAGAAGCGGTAAAAAACCGCTTACGTCCTCTCCTTGGAGTCCTCGACCTACGGCACCGAGGTCAGAAACACAGTTGATCACATGGGCAGATGATCAGTTGTGTTCCGGTCCAGCAAGACGGGGGTGGCTGTGCAGGCCATGAGCCTCGTCATACATAATATAAAATGTTCTCTCATGCCAATATTGAATAAAATTGAATACATAAATACTGAATACAAAATATTTTTGGAAAGATTTTTTTTTGCATTTCTTTTTGAAAATGTGTGAAAGGAGCCTAGGTTTGATTGGATCGATTTGGCCAACAGTGAAGCAGATCGGTTCCAGGCATCTTGGTTCATGGCAGCATACATACACAAGGCCCTACAACTATAATGGATGTCATTTACGGCAGATCGGCAGGTACAGCGGTTCCGTTATCAGCCCCAGCCAGCCGTGCAGTCCTTGTTTTACACATCATATATGTATCTTAAAAATCTTCTGCCTCAGCACTGAAGCTTTCTGCTACTAATTACATTTCCTGGCGCTCAGTATATTTAGAGAAAGGGTTTCTGCACTTTTGCACAGCCTTCAAAATGCTAAACTGTGTGCTGCCATGGTTACTGCTAAGAAATGTTTAAGCCATGCATCTAAAAGGGAATGTATAGCACTTTCTAATTAAAGCATCAGTCAGGATCCTAGCAGCGCCTGTTCTGTGCGGTGCTGGGGAATAACAGAACGGGCCTGTCAATCATTGCCACATGAGTCATCACACTCCTATTTACAGCCACAAGTACAGCAGGGTCTTATTTTTCTAAAAATGTCTGGATTTTCTGGATTTTAACCAATGAAGAACCCAAAAAATTTGTTTTAAATTATATTTATTAGATACAGTCTGGAAAAGAAGCTCAGAAGAATTGGGAAATATTAAAGGGGTTTTCCAAATGTTTATTTTACTGATGATCGGTGGGGGTCTGACACCTGGGACCTCTGCCAATCAGCTGTTTGATAAGGCTGGTCATCAGTATAAAACTCTCAGAAAACCGCTTTAAAGGACAGTGATGACCAGTCCTCAGGTCGATAGGACTCCGGCAATCATATACCGATGACATACCACAAGGATTGGTCATTAATATTAAAGAAGAACTCCCGCAAAAAATTTATTCCATGTCCTGCTAGAAATGTACATGATGTAATCTGTAGTCAATGTCCTTTTCTTACCAGTAGCTGAATTTTTGAGTTATATCATCCTGAAGTTTCTTATCTGTCTCATGTGACTAGGAATTAGACCCACCAACTCACACAGCACCTTATGTGTGGACAGGAAGTCTAATTTTCTATGCATTCCTATGGGAGCCTCACAGGAATGAATAGAGAAGTGACTGGCTTCCTGTCCTGGGTCAGTTGGAGGTCAGGGAGTTGGTCACATGACCCAGCTACAATAAGAAGAGAGTGGAAACTCTCAATTTCAGCCTCTGATAAGAAAATTACATTCACTACAGATTATATCATGCACGTTTCTAACAGGTCAGAGAATAAAATTTTTTGCGGGAGTTCTTCTTTAAGATCTTGGACAAACTATCACACAATTTTTGGCATTACGTTAACCTATAGGTGAATGTTCTAGGAAATAATAATGATGACCTATCCTCAAAGCTGTTGATCAGCTGTTCCAAGGAGCTGCCACCCTCACCGAAGCTCTGGTGAGCGCGGCAGGGCCCCAGAAGCTCTCCAAGCACAGCGCCGTACATTGCATAGTGGCTGTGCTTGGTATTGCAACTCAGCCTCATTCATTTTAATAGGGCTGAGCTGCAACTAGGCCATGTGTCACATGGCCAAGGAAGAGGCTGCGGTGGTCCCAGGTGTCGGACCCTCACTGATCTGATATTGATGACCTATTCCGAATACAGGTCATCAATATTATTTTCAGCATAACCCCTTTATCTCCTCTTTAATCCTGTAGACATTCTTACTTAGGCCTCTTTCACACTAGCGGCAGCACGGATCATTTTCACCACTGGAGAGTGGCGTGGTGGGGCCATGGCAGAAGACTGGCCATCTGTCCTGGCAAATTCACCAACATTTACGTCCAGAAACTGGCATAAATGATGACTGAAATCTACTTACTCCAGTCAGGGGATGGTGCAGATTTCAATGTAGGTGCACAGACAGCCTAAGCCTCCAGATAATTTAGGCACATCCTCTGGTAGAGCAGGGGTATCAAAGACCGACATTTTATGACCCCCCCCCCCCCCCCAATTTTTTCCATGAATATTATGCTTTAAAAAAAGCATAATATTCATAGAAAAAAGCACCGTGCAATGCATAACATAAAAAAAAAAAAAAAAAAAAGACATAACGTACTGATCAGATCCAGCAGCACAGCTCCTGTTCTCCCCAACCGAATGGCAAATCGACAAAACCTGGCTGCAGCAGCGACGTGCTAACATGAAGTCATCGCTGAAACAAGGTAAAGAGAGTCTAATGGGGAGAACAGGAGCTGATCTTTTATAACTTTATTGCACAGTCCACAACTGCTAAGTTTTAGCTGGAAGCTGGACAACCCCTTTAAATTTCAGTAGCAATGAGCTTTATGGAGCTTTGCACAGAATGTCCACACCTGAATTAGTTAAAATGTCAAATGCAGGTTGGCGACATGTATACATGAAACCCCGTGTTCTGGGTGACATTGTGTTCACACTGGCAGCATGAGGACACAAAGCTGCCCTCTAATGGACGAGATTGGAAAAGCCTCCGATCGCTGTTTTCAGTGAAACTGTTGTTGTTGTTGTTGTTGTTTCCAAGGCAACCACAGAACTAAAAACAGAGGTTTCCGTGGAGATGTGGCAATCCTGGGTCCTAAAAGGATCCATACACATTGTTTGATCACAGTTACAGTATTTTTTTATTGCGCTCGAAAAGCACTTAATTGTTATTTCTCATCTTTTTATATTTTGTATTCTGTAGTTTCTGCGATTAATACAGCCCAAACCGATTAGCGTGCAGACTCCTTTGCTTGTTGAAGCTCCTGGAGCTGAAAGGTGCGCTATGTATTTTTGTAGCCGATCTGATTTGTTGGTTTTAATAAATGGTCATTTAAAAGTTTTTAAAAAAATAAAAAAAAAAACCACACAGTCAGCTATTTTCAAGCACTATGGGGAAGATTTATCAGAACTGGTGAAACGAAAACTGGCTTAGTTGCTCAGAGCAACCAATCAGATTCCACCTTTCATTTTTCAGAGCTCCTTTTGAAAATGAAGGAAACAATTTGATTGGTTGCTATGGAAGGTACCGGGCTCTCAATGGGGAAAGCTAGGTGGAGGCTTCCACCTAGCAGCGTTCCCAGTGACATCACTGGCATCATGGGCAGGCTTTAGTGATACCCTAGCCATTTTACATGCTCACTGCTAGGCAAAGCCTTTACCTAACTTTCCCTCATGGTACGTCACCGGATCTCCAAAAAATTACTTTGCCCTGCACAATTCAGTGCAGAGCAAAGGAGAGCGTAAGAGAATGTCCTGAAAATGTTCTGATGCTCATATCAGGGGGGCTAGAGAGGTGAAGATGGGGATATGTCCGTGTTCAGCTCTCAACCCGGACAACCCCTTTAAGCGCCAGAAACATCTGGAGCGAGGGAAGAGAGGGCTATAAAAAAAAAAAGAGAAGAGGTGCAAAACTCAGCAGAGCAGCAGAAACTTGAACAAGCACTTCTGGGTTTATTTATCAATAATGTAAAGTAGAACCGGCTTAGTTGCCCATAGCAACCAATCAGATTCCACCTTTCATTTATGACAGCTTCTTTGGAAAATGAAAGGTGGACTCTCATTGGTTGCTATGGGCAACTAAGCCAGTTCTACTTTAAACCAGTTTGATTTATTTAGCATGTAATGTCAGCTAAAATAAAAGCATGGAGCAGCAGGAAAACACTAAGACAAGATGCTTAATATAAGCTCATTTCCGTCAATAAATCTTGCATTTTAATGGTCCTGTGCCTACCATTACCGTGGAGCGCCGGGGCTGCTTTTAATGACTACTTTACTACGACTCACTCATCTTAAATGACAGATCACTAATAAGGTTGATGATGAAACAGCAACCATATTGACCCTCACAGATGGATTCTGTGGGTGCCTAGCTGGGAGGACACATACTGTGGAAGGGATTTGTCATGTCTGCCCGCTTTATAGGAGGCATCTAGGAACACATGGGAACAAACAGTTTTGGCTGGTGCCTTACCGTAATTAATTCTGATTAGTGACTTCCAAGACAGAAAAAAATATGTATATTGAAAAGGATATGTATGCATTGATGGACCACACTGTGATACTGCTGTCCTAACATGTATGCCCCTAACATGGGCTGACCGCTAGTGACTCCAAAACGTCTAGCGTCTTTGTTGCAAGACGACAGGTTACAGGTTTTTGGCTCATAATTAAAGACTTTCATTCTTTTCCTCCTACTGCAAGAAACACATCAAAAAGGCAAAAAGAGCAAACATAACGGTGCAATGTCACCACCTGGTGGTGATTTAGATGTACTACAAGACTTCTACATTTCCAATACACAGGATGCCACCTGAATATTGCTTTTTATACATTTTGCTTCAAATACATTAGCATAAAGAAATGTATTCTTCTTCGTGGCTTTCCAGGAAACTCTGGAACGTCAATGAAGTTTCACAAGAAGTAGGGACGGAAAGGTGCAGAACATAAGGTAAGGGAAGGTGAACACAACCTGATACAATAGGTCAATGTTAAAATAAAAAAGGGTGAGGACTCCCAGCATGGTCGGACCCATTATGGGAATCATACTTCTATGAAACTCTCCTTGATCGCAGCTGGTATCGCGGTCTCCTCGAGCCAACCTCCAGTTTGATGCAGGTCACGTGGCTGCTGCAGAGACGTGTTCACCCATGGGCCACGTGACCCAGAGTGGCACTGTTTCTAAAAATGACTTAATCAGCAGTTTTGGGTAGCGTCTCTCTTTGGTTTGTCCTTGCTCACTTAAAGGGGTTGTCTCACTTCAGCAAATGGCATTTATCATGTAAAGAAAAATAATACAAGGCATTTACTAATGTATTGTGATTGTTCATATTGTCTCCTTTGCTGCTGGATTCATCACATTATATTCTGCTGGTTTCCTTATTTACGACCATCCTGCTTACTAATACTAATCTTCCAGCAGAGGGAGCGTCCTGAGCTGTGGGAACAATCCATAAAAAGTGTAGATTCACTCATCCCTAATTCACATCCTTCCAGTTCTCAGTTGTATCATGTGACCAACACTCTCCAACTGACGTTGCGCTGTATATGTGGACAGGAAGTCAGTTTCTCCATTCTTGGCAGCCTCAATGTCCGTCTCATAGGAATGACTACAGAAATTGACTCCTTCAGTTGCAGATCAGAGGGTCGGTCACAGCTGATGACCAGTAGGGATGGGAATGACATCATGTGACGTAATATTATGGCACATGTTGGGTCTTTAACCCCTTCCCGCCCAGCACAGTCCTTAAACATAGCCGCGAGTGGCCTGCTGATTCCTACAGCAGACATCCGCGGCTGATGTCCACAACCGGCAGTAATGCTGATCGCGAACATTTAACCCCTTGGATGCTGTGGTCAATCCTGAGCGTGTGCTTCTGGTGTTGCTCCGGTTCCATGTGGCAATAGGAGGAGCCGGAGCGTGTATGCAGCAGCCCCTGTCTTTGTGAATGACAAGAGGCTGCTGCATAGTATTTCCTATGGAAACCTTGCCTACTAGGGCTCCATAGGAAACTAGTAAAATCATCATAGACTCCAATGCAAGTGCATTGATGATTGCTTGTTATAGTTCCCTATGGGAACTATAAAAAAGTGTAAGACAATTAAATAAAGTTTAAAAAAATAAATAAATTCAAATCACCCCACTTTCCCCAAAATAAAAATAAAAGAACTAAAAAAAAAAATGTAAAAAAAATACACATCATGGGTATCGCCATGTGCGAAAATGCCCATACTATAATAATATAACACAACGGGAAAAAAAAGTGTCAAAATGGCCGATTCGTCACTTTTGGTCGCTTTATTTTCTAAAAAAAAATTAAATAAAAAGTGATCAAAAAGTCATACACACCGGTGAATGGCATCAATGAAAAGTTCAGATTTTGCACATTGGTCAGTTTTATTGCACATTGAACGTCGTAAATAAAAAAAAAACCTGTAAAACTGTGACAGAATTGCTTTTTTTTTTTTTTTTTGCAATTTCACCTGATTTGGAATTTTTTTCCTGCTTCCCACTACATCATATGCAATATTAAATGGTGGCATTGGAAAGTACAACTTATCCCGCAAAAAACAAGCCCTCATACAGCTATGTGAACAGAAAAATAAAAAAGTTATGGCTCTGTAAAGGCAGGGAGCGCAAAACGAAAACGCAAAAACAAAAAAACCTCTGGGGGTGAAAGGGTTAGGCCTAATTCAGACATCCAATAGTTTTCACGGACCGTGCTCCTTCTGAGGGCAGGAGTGCACGGCGTGAGGCCGCCACTGTACAGTGATACACCTGTATTGAGTTAAACTCTCAGATGCCGTGTTCAAACCTGATAACGGCATTTGAGTGCGTAAAAAGCGGAAGAACGTGCTTCCAGGTATGCTCCGGCTCCGGATGTGGCGATCGGAGGAGCCGAAGTGTGTATGCGGCAGCCTCTGTCATTCAGAACGACAGGAAGCTGAGCAATAGTAGTTTATATGGTGTCCCTGTCTGTTGCAGTAAATTTCTCATAGACTCCAATGATTGCTTTATATAGTTCCCTATGGAAACTATAAAAAAAAAAGTGTTAAAAAAAATTCTAGGCACACACCCTTTCCCCAAAATAAATAAAAAAAATAAATAAATCAAAATACAGAACATGGGTATGTACTATCATACCCATGATTTATCCCATACGGAAAAAGGTGAAATGAAAAAGTGGCAAAATGGCCGATTTGTTGTTTTTTTGGAAGCTTCTCCCACAAAAAATTAAATAAAAAGTGATCAAAAAGTCACACACCCTCCACAATGGTATCAATGAAAAGTACAGATCGCTCAGCAAAAAATGAACTCACATAGCTCCGTACACATAACGACAAAAAAAAGTTAAAGGTCAGAAAATGGCGATGAAAAAAAATGATTTTTTTTTTTGCAAGATTTTTTTAAAAAAATGTCAGTATCAAAACTATATATTACTGCCAGATTTGTACTGCCCTGGAGAATGAAGAGCACAAGTCAGTTTTACCGCATAGTGAATACTGTATAAAAATAAATAAATAAAAACGTAAAACTGGCAGAATTGCATTTTTTGTTGTTTTTTTCCCCAATTTCATCCCATCTGCAAATTTTTCCCACTACATCCTACATATTAAAAGTACAATTTGTCCTGTAAAAAAAATGAATAAAATGTTTTAAAAAAGCCCTCATACAGCTATGTGAAGGGAAGCAAAAAACAAAAAACTGAAAATCACTTTGTCAGGAAAGGATTAAGATTTATCAGACTATGAAGTTATACGAGGACAAACCTTCCACATGACCTTGACCTTCACCTTCTGGTGACCTCCTTCCACCCCAATGCTCAGATCATGGTAATGTTCTACACACAGTTCGCTCTTTATAATTGCAGCAATTAAGTGAGACATCAAGTGTTTCAGAAACGGTGCGATTTAATTTGTAACAAAAAATCCATTTTCTTACCACGTTTAATTATATTTTAAATTTAATAGAGACGTAATGAGATTGTAATTAGCTACATGGACGAGAGAGGATCAGTGGCTTTGGTCTGATCCCTGATGAAAGGACGCATGGGCAGAGGTAAAGGACATTGTAATTGCTGCAATTAACTTCAGTCTGGTCTCAAGAACTTATTAACTTCATATACCCAGCATTCCACAACAAAAAACATACGGTAAGGAGCCAAAAAGAGTTCTGACGAGGAGCTGCCATGTAATCCACTTTTTCTTGGCACTAGACTAGATCCCGCGCGGTTTCCCTGTTCTTTTGTCTGGCCATTAACTTGCGCATGCGCTCTCATACCCACTGCAGGTAAGGCAGATTCACGCTCTATACCTGATCCGAGTTTCCAGCGAGACACATGCTGATATGTATAGTGACCTAAAACTACATAAGGTTTTTCCTCACGGCTGTTAAAAGTAAATAAAGATGACCAAGTCAAACAAATGAGTCAAAATTAGGCTTGGTCATTTATTGAGGAAAACGATCCAATATCCATTATCACATGTCTGAATGGCAAAAGTATGTGAACTTTTAGGATCGTCAGATTAATTTCAAGGTTAAATTAGAGTCAAGCGTTTTCAGTCAAAGGGATGACAATCAGGTGTGAGTAGGCGACCAGTTTTATTTAAAGAGCAGGGTTCTATCAAAGTCTGACCTTCACAACACGTTTGAAATGAATCATGGTGCAAACAAAAAGAGATTAATGTGGACTTCAGAATAAGAGTTGTTGATGCTCATTAGGCTGGGAAAGGTTAGAAATAGAGATGAGCGAGCATGCTCGAGTGCCATTTTCGCGTACGCATTTAAAATTGGTACGCTAATACATACGCATATTTTAATCTGTACACAAATGCGTACGCATAACATACAAATTGTTCGCTTGCTCTCTAGTTAGAAAACATCTCTAAATTGTTTGGATTCCACCAATCCATCACAGACAGACTCTGTACAAATGAAGGAAGCTCAAGACCTTTATCACCCTCACCAGGAGTGGTCACACGACAAGAGCAAGCAATGTAATAGTCCGCGAGGTCACAAAGGTAATCTCTAATAAACGAAAGGCCTTTTTCACATTAGCGAATGTTAATGTTCACGGGTCCACCACCAGTAGGACACGGAACAACAATGGTGTGCATGGCAGGATTGCAAGGAAACAGCAGCTGCTCCCAAAAATGAATATTGCTTGCTGTCTGTAGTTTGCTAAAGATCACCTGGAAAAAACAGAAAGCTATGGGACAACTTGGGTGATTTACGAACAGATATACGCCACCATATCTGGTGCAAATTCTGTTGCATGCCATGTTGTGGCAGAATCTGCGACTTCTTCCCCGCTCACACCAGGGCGTGGCATGAGCGGGGAATGGGACAGGCCTGTCTCATTCATCATTTTCTACGCCTGGGTTAGTAGTAGAAAATTGTCTAAATGTAAGAGCTGTCTTACATTTAGAATCGGTGGTGTATAAGCCGAAGTTATGGAGAGGCTTATTAAAGACCAACGTCTAAAACGCCGGTCTTAATCAACGTGCCCCAATGTTTTTTTGGACAGATGAGAGCAAAATGGAACCAAATAATGGTTCACGAAGAATGAAGTTGAAGAAGAACTCCCACAAAAATTTTTACTCTCTGACCTGTTAGAAAGGTGCATGATGTAATCTGTAGTTAATGTAATCTTCTTATCAGAGGCTGAAATTGTGAGTAATAACCTCTCTTCTTATTGTAGCTGGGTCATGTGACCAACTCCCTGACCTCCATCTGACCCAGGACAGGAAGCCAGTCACTTCTCTATTCATTCCTATGAGACTGAAAGTGAGGCTCCCATAGGAATGCATAGAAAATTAGACTTCCTGTCCACACATAAGGTGCTGTGTGAGTTGGTGGGTCTAATTCCTAGTCACATGACAGAGATAAGAAACTTCAGGATGATATAAGTCAAAAATACAGACACTGGTAAGAAAATGACATTCACTACAGATTATATCATGTACATTTCTAGCAGGACATGGAATAAAATGTTTGCCAGGAGTTCTTCTTTAAAGTTTTGGAATGGCCAAGTCAAAGTCCTGACCTTAATCCAACAGAAATGTTGTGGAAGTACCTGAAGTGGGCATCTCATGGGAGGATTCCAAGGGAATCAGATACTGAAAGCAAAGGTTCACATACTTTTGCCATTCATAGCTTTAATATTTTTTTACTTATATAAATTCTGAAGGGTGTCTCTCTCGTGTGTGTGTGTGTATATATATAATATATTACACATAGAGAGAGAAAGAAAAACTCCTCTAATGCTGTATCAGAGCTGCAAAAAAGACAGTCGGCGGCTGGTTCGGCTTTTTAAGCACACATTGGTATCCCTGTAGGATTAGTTTGTAGCAGCTTTAATGTCAGTCTTTTGTATTTCATTGTGCTGAGCTTATGAAAAGGCCTTTATGAAGAATCTTTTGCAATTAACTGTAGAGTTGATTTATCCAGTAGTCTTCATTCAGCACACAGATAACAGATTGCCTTGGAAACTGTGTGCAGTAGAACAATATGCTAAAGTCTCCTACAGTGTACCCCCCCCCCTCTTTTTTTTTTTTTTTTTTTTTAATAAGGAACTACTCCAAGGTTCAATTTTATAAAATGCGCACTTCTTAAAGTGTACCTGTCGTTGTTTCAGATGACTCCTCAGAAAAAGCTGTGAAGTGTGTAGATGAGGCCCTGGGCCGCTGCTTGAGTCTTGTTACTAGTATGACGGAATCCAATCCTCTCCTGCATAATGGAAACCAGACAGATCCGTTATGCCGCCCAGAGTCCTCTATTATGACTGAATGTCTCTTAAAGGCCTTCTGTTATGCTCTCCGTCATAGAATTCCGTTATGACACGTGGTAACAGAATCCATAACAGAATTGTAATAAAATTCCGAACTTGAACTTGTAAAACACAAGTTCGCACATCCCTTCCCATGGCGTCAGTAAAGTGGGCCTGTGATAGCACAGAGCCAGCAACTTAAGCTTTGCTCACTATGTTTCATGCATTCCATGGTTTTACGCAGTTTTGTGCAGAGGCTTTAGCGGGCGAGTAAATGGGGGTCAAGTGGGAGTCAACATTTTGAGAGGAAGGGGGTGGGTGTCCAGTTTGACTGCCTGCTAAAGAGGGAGATGTCCCTGTAATGAGCAGAAGTGGTGGAGAGAAGACTTCCACAACTAACAAGGAGCTCAGTTCTGACTAGGCACCTGAGAGGTTACCTGCCGCAGATCGCAGCTCCCTGTCATACAGGTTGGGTGCCGGCTATGTGATCCTGTGCCGGCACTGCCGCCTGTACTTGTATTAAACGCTAGTTCTATTCATTGGTGGCGCAATGCGCCCCCCCCCATTGGTGGCGGTGACTGGTACTGAAGTCCTGGCTGCCATGGTAAGCTCCCTGCTGTTGTGTGCACAAAGCACAGGACAGCAGGGAGAGTGTAAAAGTCCTCGGCCCATTCACACTGTGCCCCCCTTCAACCTCAAATCGGCCCAGCCCCCCTTCAGACCTCAAAACTCCCCTTCAGACCCAAACCACTTTTCCAAGTTTTACATATAAAATATAATAATAAACATTACATATCGGCCCACAGTCCGAAACGTCCAGTGCCCCCTTCAACAGATTGGCCCCATTCAGAAGATGGCCCCACCTTAAAAATCAGATTCAGTCTTGCCCCCCTCAAGCGTGCCCCCTTCAGACTCAGACCCAGTGCCCCCTTCGAAGACCTCAAATCAGTGCCCTTCAGACCTCAGATCGGCCCACGTGCCCCCTTCAGACCTCAAATCGTGCCCCCTCATCATGGCCACCTCAAATTCGGCCCACTGCCCCCTTCAGACCTCAAATCGGACTCAGTGCCCCCTTCAGACATTTATTAGCCCTCACCAGATTGGCCCAGTGCCCCCCCCCAAAAGTGCCCCCTTCAGACCTCAAGATTGGCCCCAGTGCCCCCTTCAGATAGGCCTCACTGATCTGGCCCTTTCAGATTGGGCCGGACCTTCATAAAACGCGGACCTCAGATGGCCCCAGTGCCCCCTTCAGACCTCAGATTGGCCCCGGCCCCTTCACCCCTTCAGGGGGTTTTCAGATTGCCCCCTTGCCCCTATATCGAACCTCAGATCGACCCAGTGCCCCCTTCAGACCTCAATACTTTTTTGGCCCCATGGACCTCAGATTGGCCCGAATCCCTTCAAATGTTCAGATTGGCCCCAGTGCCCCCTTCAGACCCTGCCCAGACCTCTAGTGTTTCTGCCACTTACAGTGGGCAGTACGGTGCCCTTCAGACCTCATTGGCCCCGGCCTCCTTAGCATCCCCAGTGCCCCCTTTCAGACCCTGCAGCTCGGAGTGCCCCCTTCGGTTAGTGCCCCCAGACCTTCATTGTTCAGCCTTGCCTTCAGAAAAGCCCACGGTTGGACTCATTGCCCCCTTAGCCATTGTCAGTGCCCCCTTGCAAGACTGAGGGTCCTGGGTTAGAATCTAATCTGAGTACAGATACACCGCCCTATTTTGGGCAGTGCAACACATGTCACACGCCCAGGTATCACAGTGTAGAGGGCTGCAATAGGAATGAAAGGGGTCCCAATCAGAAACGCACATTTGCTGGAACATAACACGTAAATCACAAAAAATCCAACACTGCTGGATCTGGGTCTGACATCATGACTATTCGGCTGGGGATTCTGACAAAAGATTATCATGAAATGCTAAGGAAAAGGTGAAAAAAGGTGCTCATCTTGTGGGGTTGCTCCAGAAGCGCAACACCCAAAATTGAGTGTAGTAAGTGATGCTGATGCAGCCAGGCTTGATCCCTCAGGCACTACGTGCAGACTGAGCTGAGATAAGGGATAATATGGGATGAGCCGTGGCGTGACCAGGTAAGCTCCAAACGAGGTGTTCTTATTTCAAAAAAGTATCTTTATTGAAGTAGGTTTCTTTTTCAGGTGGTGACGCGTTTCAGGCTGGATCGGTCCCTTCAGGTTCACCACACAATGTGCACTGAGACTCTTTAGTGTTGGAGCACCCTGCGGAGCTTTGCAATCCTTGACTGGGCACCTCGTCAAGCTCAGTCAGAACGAGGTGGGCGCTGATACCAGGGAGGCCTGGTCGTGATGTCAGAGGAAATACAGTCTCCACAGAGGGCGCAGTCACGTGACCATTCTCCCAATCTCTGAAGAGAGGCAGATGAAGTAGTCAAAGTACATTGGGAAGTTGAAGGGCCTGGCAGGGGAAGCGGAGGGAAAAAGAAAAATGTAGACCCAGATAACCGCTTTAGGCACACGTCATTTCTGGGACCGCTGTTCCGGTCCTCACCTCCAGTTTCTGTTCACAGCGGTGATATACCGGTATGTGACATGTGACTGCTGCAGCCAATCACTGGCCTCAGCAGTTGACACAATGTCACAGGCTGAGGAAGAGGCTGTAGAAAATACATGGTATTGCATGTATTTCATACTGTAGTTAGGCCTGATTCATGGACGTGTGCTGGACAGCCCGTATACCCATTTATTTTAATATGTGTATTCACACATTTGCACAGTCCTTAGTTTTAGCATGGTTCTATTTCGTTCACGGATCATCATGCCCATTATAGTCTATGGGTCCGTGAAAACCATAGATGCAACACGGATGCCATCTGTGTTGCCTCTGTGTTTCACGGATCATTAAGAGATGCTTTGAAAATTATTTTTCATCTGTTCAGTGTCAGTAAAACATGGATGCAACACAGACAGCAAAAAAATGGACACACGGACCAAACACGGATCCTTCATGGACAGCTTCACGGATCCATCACTGACCACCTGCTCACGGATTTGAGCACGGACACTGATGTGTGAATGAGGCTTTATCAAGCATTTCATCACGGAGGTGTGATTAAGGCCTTACTCCCTAATGTTACCTGCACACGTCGTGGATTACGTACAGATTTTGGGCAGAAAAAAAGACAGTGTAATACCGTGCCAGCAAAGTGAATGAGAACAGACAAATCTCTTCTACACTTCGCTTTTTTTTTTTCATGCGGAAATTGACCTGCCATGCAGATTTAGAAATCCACTGCGTGTTGTCTGATTTTTTTTTTTTTGTGTGCAGTTTTCATACCTACGGGAAAATCTGCACCAGATTTGTGCGGAAATGCACAGAAATCTGCAGAAAAAGAAAGTGTGGCATCATCCCAATGCAATGCACAGCCTGCCCACATTCTGTGGTTCGCAAGGGAGACGAAAAATACTAAAAAATTACGTATACTACATTAAAAAAATTGTTTCATTAGGCTCCTTTTCAGTAGAGTGGGTGGTCCAAGGATTATAGTGGGTTAATAGCAAGACCCCTTTAATTAGAAAATCATCTGTTCGCTACAAGTTTCAGAAGCAAAGATCACACTGAAGCATTGCAGGCAG
Source organism: Rhinella marina (assembly GCA_900303285.1). NCBI lineage: Eukaryota > Metazoa > Chordata > Amphibia > Anura > Bufonidae > Rhinella > Rhinella marina. The sequence goes on along the minus strand of ONZH01024452.1, from coordinate 128,753 downwards.
AGAACGCCCCCCCTTTTCCTGTCACATCAGCAGCACAGGCAAACTTTGGAACGGTGAAGATCTGAGCCTCCAGTGCAAAGTACAGAAGAAGGGACGGATAAGACTGTGACATCAGGGCCCGGCCCCCGGACTGCCAGCTGTATCCTCCGCAGCATCTGGACACCAGTAAAACCACGGAGGGAGCAGAATTCCTGGGGTGTGGAGTCCACCGCAGACACAGGAGAGAGGACAGGATCACATATCAGGGAAGAAGGGCAGAGCGGAGAGCCGGAGCAGTCACGTCCTATAGAAAGTGCTCCGCGCCCTGGAAACATTATATGGAGACTTATTATTAGGCTTCCTTTCATCTGTTCAGTTCTCAGCCTCCAAATACAACATTAAAGGTTTTATATATGGAAGAATGGGGTTAACTTCAAAGCAAAGGTAACATCATACAAGAAAACACAGAAATAACGCCAACGTAAAACCTGGTTAGAGGGGTAGTCGCGTTGGGTATGCATTATAAGGGTATAAGTACATCGCAGAGGGGCTCCACAATTAGGAAAGCTTTCTGGGTTTCCACATTCAGGTTTTCTGATGCAGTTTCTTTAAAGGAGTGTCCCCAAAACCTTTTAACTGATGACCTGTCCTCTGGAGAGGTCATCAGTATCCGATAGGTGGGGGGTCTGACGCCCAGGACCCTCACAGATCAGCTACTTGAGAAGACGCTGAAGAAAAAAAAAAAATTGAGATTCCTCAATGGTTGATACCTTTTATTGGCTAACTGGAACGATGATGACAAAAGATGATGACAGCTTTCGAGGCTACTTAGGCCTCTTCTTCAGGAGAGACGCCTGATGAAGAGGCCTAAGTTAGCCTCGGAAGCTTGCATTTTTGTCATCTTTTCAGTTAGCCATTAAAAGGTATCCACCACTGAGAAATCTCAATCCGTTTTCATCTTTTATTTACTGGCTAACACAATACAAATATGTTTTTTTACTCTGAGAAGACGCTAGCACTCCTGTGATTGCAGTGGCCTCCTCACAATATATCAAGCACAGCGCCGTTCATTGTATAGTGGCTGTGCTTGGTATTGCAGCTCAGGCCCATTCAAAGTGGGACTGAGCTGTGCCTAGGCCAGGCATGCTCAACCTGTGGCCCTCCAGTTGTTGCAAAACTACAACTCCCATCATTCCCAGACAGCCTACAGCAGAGCATGGTGGGAGTTGTAGTTTTACAACAGCTGGAGGGCCGCAGGTTGGGCATCCGTGGCCTAGGCGATGTGACCAATGGTCGTGGAAAAGCTGCAAGAAGGCCGGGGCATTTACAGGAACATTGGTGCCTTCTCAAACAGCTGATCATCAAGGATCCTGGGTGTCGGCCCCCCACCGATCAGATACAGAGGACCTCTCTAGAGAATAGGTAATCAGTTAAAAAGTCTCAGTAAATCTTAACGCTAAAGCCAGGAACGGATCCTAAAAAGAAATAAAAAGAAGGACACACAGAAAATAAAGACTAGAGGGGCCGTAATATGTGTTGCAGATGCCGGGTCTTAATTTGTCCAGTACTATAGCATGAGATCCCGGCTGCTCTCCAAGCACAGCCCTGATGAATTCAATGGGCCGGCTGCAACTAGGCCATGTGACCAGAGGTCGCGCTACGTTTTTTTCAGAAGAGTAAAAATACTCCTCTGACCATTTTTGAGGAGTATTTTTACCCGAGGAGGAGTACGAAATCTGCGGTAATTAAAATACATACGCAGGCCTGCACTTGCTCACATCTGTGTTGGAGGCTGCATTTGGAGCCTCTGTTGCAGATTCTGTTGAAAAACCAGACAAAAAAGCCTTGTATGCAGGAGTTTTTTGTCTGGTAAAAAGACAGATCGCAAATGGAAACTGAACGGATCCCATTGTAGTCGGTGGAGTCTGTTCAGCTTCCCTGTGGGGTGACAGAAGGAGGGGAGCAGGGCCACTAGAGGGGCGACAGGGGGAGCAGGGTCACTAGAGGGGCGACGGGGGGAGGGCAGGGTCACTAGAGGGGCGACGGGGGGAGGGCAGGGCCACTAGAGGGGCGACAGGGGGGGCAGGGCCACTAGAGGGGCGACAGGGGGAGCAGGGCCACTAGAGGGGCGACAGGGGGAGCAGGGCCACTAGAGGGGCGACAGGGGGAGCAGGGCCACTAGAGGGGCGACAGGGGGAGCAGGGCCACTAGAGGGGCGACAGGGGGAGCAGGGCCACTAGAGGGGCGACAGGGGAGCAGGGCCACTAGAGGGGCGACAGGGGGAGCAGGGCCACTAGAGGGGCGACAGGGGGGAGCAGGGCCACTAAGAGGGGCGACAGGGGGAGCAGGGCCACTAGAGGGCGACAGGGGGAGCAGGGCCACTAGAGGGGCGACAGGGGGAGCAGGGCCACTAGAGGGGCGACAGGGGGAGCAGGGCACTAGAGGGGCGACAGGGGGAGCAGGGCCACTAGAGGGGCGACAGGAGGGGAGCAGGGCCACTAGAGGGGCGACAGGGGGAGCAGGGCCACTAGAGGGGCGACAGGGGGAGCAGGGCCACTTAGAGGGGCGACAGGAGGAGGGGAGCAGGGCCACTAGAGGGGCGACAGGAGGAGGGGGAGCAGAGAACTGGGAGACTGGACAGAACCATGGTTGGGGGAGGGGGAAAATCACTCACTTGAAGGGAGGTCCCTTTACGGTATGGGATTTAGACATTACCATTCAGTCACACACATCGGCCCACCCCTCCTCCATACAATCACATGGCAGGCTAACTCAGTCTTACAGTCTAACTCAGAATCCCACCTCATAGAGTTGTCAGCCCCTCCATAGGAGTCACGTCTACCTCTCAGGCAGACAGACCCTCTAATCTCACTGCTACAGACTCTGCTGAGCAGCCATCCATGACTTTCCTGCTCTGATAGCAGAGCGCGCCGGCTGCCGACCCACGTGACCTAGTAAGGTCACGTGATAGTGTGACGTCAGGAGGTCCCTTCACGGTATGGGATTTAGACATTACCGTTATTTCAGGCACAGGCAGCATTGCAGTGCTGCCTGTGCCGTTCACAGCCGTTCACAGTGGTACGCCTTAGACTTTTTTCAGGGAGTAAAATTGCTTGAAAATGCGTCTATGACGCATTTTTATGCGTTACTGCGACCTCTGCATGTGACCAACGTACGGTGACATCACCAGGCCTAACAGCTGATCAGCAGGGGTCTTAGGTGTCGGACCTCCGCCGATCTGATATTGATGACCTATCCCGAGGATAGGACATCAATATTGTTTCCAGGATAACCCCTTTAACCCTTACAGTACCGGCGCCGTACATGTACGGCGCTGGTACGATGCGGGCACATGGCGCCCGCTCGCGGGTGCGGCGGGCGTCATGGCCGGCAAGTCTCTGCTGTTTCTAACAGCAGAGACTTGCCGCTACCTACTGTATCGGCGGCGTCTTCCGGGGTGACTAGATGCCGTGATCACACGTGATCACGGCATCTAGTTGCGTCTAAACCCGGAAGCGTTCGCTTCCGGGTGGTGTACAGACACCCCGTGTGGCCAATCGGGGTGTCTGTACACCATATGAAAACTGTAATCCTCGCTGGTGAGGATTACAGTTTTCAAAGTGCAATTCTTATTCTGGCCACTAGATGGCAGGCCAGGATAAGAAATGAGCAATTGATGGATTTAACTGCCTCTAGTAAATCCATAATTGCTCATAAAGAAAATTAAAAAGCCACAATATATAAGCTCATATTTGAGCATTCAAATAGTAAAAAAAAAATTAAAAAAAAATGTTAAAAAATATATAAAAAATAAAAAAGATATAAAAGTTCAAATCACCCCCCTTTCCGTATAAGTAAAAAATAAATACCTAAATAACACTAAATATAGACATCATGGGTATCACCGTGACCGAAAACGCCCGTACTTTTAAAATATAAAAAAAAAAAAAAATCCAATACGGCGAATTGTGTGGCGGAAAAAAGCGTCCAAATGGCGATTTGCCGTTTTTTGTCGCTTTTTTTTTCTAAAAAAAATTAAATAAAAAGTGATCAAAAAGTCATACACACCCCAGAATGGTATCAATAAAATCTTCAGATTGTCCCGCAAAAAATGAGCCCCCATACAGCTCTGTACACATAAATACCAAAAAGTTATAGGGGTCAAGATATGACCAGGAAAAAAAAAAAAAAAAAAGGGCAACTTTCTAATTTTTTTTCACTATCAAAACGCAGGAAAAACTATACATATTAGGTATTGCCGGATTCGTACTGACCAGTAGAATGAAAATAACGGGTCAGTTTTAATGCACATCGAACGCTGTAAATAAGAAACCCGTAGAACTGTAGCGGAATAGCGGTTTTTTTGCAATTTCACCTGATTTGGATTTTTTTTCCCGCTTCCCACTACACCATATGCAATATTAAATGGTGGCGTTGGAAAGTACAACTTGTCCCGCAAAAAACAAGCCCTCATACAGCTATGTGAACAGAAAAATAAAAGAGTTATGGCTGTTGGAAGGCAGGGAGCGCAAAACGAAAATGCATGACCGAAAAAACCTCCGGTACTGAAAGGGTTAAGAAGTGCACGCCTCTTAATAAATGTGACACGTATCTGGCAGCCCCTGCTCCAGAACTGAAATCTATTCCAGCCAGAGTAGATGTGTGGCAGTCTTCTGGCACGGTCTGTGGGGGTCCCAGGACCATTTTGGATACCAGAATAGAAATTTTTACAATGAGGATCGCGAAAGTGCGGGATGCACACTGACTTTGCTATTATATGGTTGTGGTCGTGGCATCTCGCGTGTGGTGCAGGGATCCCATTCACTTCTATTATGGGGGAAGAGGTGCCCTGCGATATTTGGTCACACAACGCTCGTCTCCCCAGTGTCTATCTTCTGGCAGGGATGACACATACTCCTGATCGACCTGCAGTCTTGCAACAGTTAAACTCAATACAGAAATTCAATGAAAAGTGCTGCATGCTTTATACCAGGGGTAGGCAACCTCCGGCACTCCAGCTGTTGTGAAACTACAACTCCCAGCATGCATACTTGCTCTGCTCTTCTAAGAGCTCTCATAGAATTGAATGGAGCATGCTGGGAATTGTAGTTTCACAACAGCTGAAGTGCCGAAGGTTGCTGATCCCTGCTTTATACTGTAGGTAATAGACACAGACCAGGAACTAGAACTTTGGATAGGGATTATCTTCTAATAGCTATCACCCAACCCAGATCACATTAGTGCCTGACCGCAGCACCTCCACACCCTGCACAGTCCACAGGAGGCCAGGGCGAAATCAGTCTGGGGCAGATCAGGGATCTTCAGGATCACAAGGACGTTTATGGAACATAATCATTAGGTCACAAGGAAGGAATCATTTAGGTATCTCCACACGTGATTGATCTGCGGTGGACTTTTCAACGCAGAACAGCAGCAGCAAAGCGGATGTGATTTTATGGTTTTCTGAGTGGTTAATACTAATAACTTTTCCTCAGGATAAGTCATCAGTGTCTGATCGGTGGGGGTCCAACACCCGGGACCTCCGCTAATCAGCTGTTTGAGAAGGCACCGGCGCTCCACTGAGCGTCGAGGCCTTCTCTCAGCTTTTCCTAGGCCAGTGACGTCATGTTCATCGGTCACGTGGCCTAGGAGCAGCTCAGCCCTATTAAAGTGAATGGGGCTGAGCACGATACCAAGCATAGCCGCTGTACAATGTACGGAGCCGTGCTTGTTTGAGAAGGTAGCAGCGCTCACAGAAATGCTGGTACCTTCTCAAACAGCTGATCGGCGGGGATCCCGGGTGTCGGACCCCCACCAATCAGATACTGATGACCTATCCTAAAGATATGTCGTCAGTAGTTAACTCCTGGAAAACCCCTTTATTGAAAGAAAAAAATAAAATCAACCTCCTTGAGCAGTGAGGGACTGGCCTTGCCGCTCACGAGACTCCTCCTTGATTGACAGGGCCAGATACATCGCCTGGACCTGTCTGCCCCGACGCTGTGAGTAATGGCGCAAGCGCAGAGGCTCTGCTACTGCTATCTGAACAGCACAGATGCCGACTGCGCATGAGCCGCCCCACTTCCAGGTGTGCCCAGCCATGAGCAGCGCATGCACAGTCGCCATCTGTGCTGCTCAGGCAGCAGCAGCAGAATCAATGCGCTTGCGCTGCCATTTGATGCAATGACATCAGGATTGAGAGGGCTAGGCGAGATGTCAACAGGAGGCCCCTCTGCGGTCTGTCCTGTCTGTCATAGTAGCGGATAACCCCCCACTGAAGCCACAGGTGGACGGCTGCATTCGAAACCATGACAGAAACCAAAGCCTCTGCCTCGGATTTCTGCCATGGATTCCGTGGTGGATTTTTTTTTTGGGGGGGGGGAATCTGCTGTGTGAACTAGGGTTGTCACGATACCAAAATTTTGATTCGATACCATAAAAAAGTATTACGATACTCGATACCATTAGATACCACACAAAAGAAAAATAAAACACCAAAAAATCTGTTTGCATTCTGCATTTTATGGAACGTCTGGCTCATAATAGAACAGTCCTATTCTTATTTTTTTGGGGGGCGAGATAAGGGGACAAAAAAAAAAATGGCGAATTGCGTGTTTTTTAATATTTTTTTTTCTCTGTTACAACGTTCACTACATAGGAGATATTTTACTAGTTCTGACTTTTTTGGGCATGACAATACCTAATATGTTTTACTTTTTTGTTGTTTATATATTTTTATATGTAAAATTAGGAAAGGGGGGGGTTTAAATTTTTAATATTTTGGAGTTTTTATTTTTAAACTTTTTATTTCATAACTATTAGCCGCGTTAGCCGAGTGCAAAAGTATTGATTGGGTATTGAAAGTTCAATACCTGGTACAACCCTATGATGGATAAGAGGACGAACACCAATGGCGCCCACCAGACTCCACTGGTTTCCATTATTCTGCCAAATTACCTCTGCGTGCAGCTGCATTTTGCCTTACTTTTTTTTGGAAGAATCTGCGACGGAAACGCCACTGCAGGTGTGAACGCAGCCCAAGTCATTAGCTCCAGGTAATGTCCACCTACAGTGTTGGACAGAACCTCACGTGCCGCGTGGCATCAGTAGTGAAATACATGGCGTCCATATGTTTCTCCTCTACAAGACGTCACTAAAACCTTTCTGCAAAACTGTGGTAATCCGTGTGCACTTCCGCCATGCAGCACCTGCGTACATTAGAGGGGCTGTCCGTTTTTCCGACATTTTCCACCTCTCCTCAGAGAGCGCTGCATTCTCTTCGCTGTTTACCGCCACTGCAATGTCGAAGTCACGCAGGTTAACAGCGATGTTAACGACGCACCCCCACAAGCCATGCGGTCTCCTCAAACAGCTGAATGGAGGGGGGTGCCGGGAGTCGGACCCCCGCCGATCTGATAGAGACCACCTATCCTGAGCACAGGTCATCTATACAGGAACACCAGACAACCCCTTTAATCAGATGGAGTCAAAAAACAACCTCCTGCCTCATCAGATGCTCTGAATACTGCTCAGGCTGTCCACCATGCTTTCTACTGCAGCTCTGTCTGTTGTGATCATCTGTTCTCACATGTAAGGCCGGGTTCATGTCACAGTTCAGTTTTCCGTTCTTCTAATCAGTCAGAAGAACAGGAAAAAAACATTGTACATTGTTATGTACAATTTATGTCCGTTTTAGACATTTCTGTCTGAGATCCGATATTTTAATTGGGAAAAAAAAGTAGACTAAGTATTTCCCATCTAAAATAACGGATCACAGACAAAAGTGGCTAAAACAGATGCAAAATGCACATAAATCAGCATAACGGAGGCTTAAAATACAGGATCCAATTTTTACTTTATTTTTCTGTTCTTCTGACAAATCAGAAAAACGGAAAACTAACCGGTGATGAAAACCTGGCCTTATTAGGACATATCAGAAAACTGGATTATGTGTGGTTTTTCAGTGCAGATTTTCATGCAGAAAAACTGCAGCATTATGGCGCATTCACACGGTTTGGTTCCGCATCCGAACCGCATTTTTTTTAGACTCAGATGCGGACCCATTCACTTCAATGGGGCCGCAAAAGATGCGGACAGCGCGCGATTGTGCTTCATTCTGTGGCCCAGCAAAAATGATAGATTATGTCCAATTCTTGTCCATTTGGCAAGAATAGGCATTTCTATAATGGGCCACCCGTACCGTTACATGGGGACGGCACATTCGTGTGCATGAGCCCTAACACAGTACAGCGTGTATATGAGATTTCTCATGTCTCAGGTGCAGAAATAAACCTGCCGTGCGGTTGTTGAAATCTGCAATGTGTCAATTGTTGTTGCGTTTTTCTTGCGATGATTTCAACCTTTTCAATGGACGGAAAAGATCTCTAGAAAATGTGCATAAAAAACCACAACGAAAATGCACCAAAAACGTGATAGCATGAACTTAAGTGCGGATTTTCTGACCTGTGTGCAGCCACCTGTACGCTTTTCTTTGTTCCGTGTGAATTTGAAATCCTCAGCATGTCAATTTTTTGTGCAGATTTCACCCTTTTCAATGCAGGGGTGAGATTTGCGTCAAAACTGCATCAAATCCGCACTAAAAAACACAAGTAACACGTGTGGTTTTTGGTGCAGATTTGGAGAGGAAATTACTTATTTTTCTCTAGCGCTGACATGTCTTTGGAGTGTGGGGGGAAACCCACGCAAACACAGAGAGAACATACAAACTCCATGCAGACGTTGTCCTTGGTTGGATTCGAGCCTAGGACCCCAGCGCTAACCACTGAGCCATGGGTGCACCACCAATGAGGCCAGGTGAGGCGATCGCCTCAGGCACCACCAGGTCAGGGTAAGAGGGGGGGCAGCGGAAGAGCCATGGGCAAGGAGTACTTTTATTGTGACCAAGGGGTTAGGTTAAGAAATTGGCATGGGGAGGAGGGGGGGTTGGGTGTCACAGTTTCAGCTTTCGTCTGAGGCAGCAGAAAGGCTAGGTGCACCCCTGACCTGAGCCGCTGGAAATCCATGCTGACTTTTTGCTGCCCAGTCCTAATGCAAAAAGGAGGAAAAACTGAACAAACCATAAAAAATCCCAATCCATATAGAGCATCCATAACATGTGAAGGAATCCTTAGACCAGCAGCCTCCAGCACAATGGTGCATGCTTGGAGTTGTAGTCTCACGACAGCTGAAGGTGCCAGAGGTTGACTCACACCGGGCACCTGTGGTGACATTACCACGTCCCACCCTGTTACTGACCTCCGGTCTGGGGACAATTCCAGAAATCCGTTCCTCCACAGCTGAGGACCAGACAGTGACTCTGCAATCACAGCCCAGAGATGTTTTCCATGATGGAGGGCCCCTGGTGGCCCCTGGCCCAGGGGCGGGACCTGTGTGTCCACATCACCTGACCACCCCAGCTCAGCTCAGCTATGTGGACACTGATGAAGCCCCCACTCCAGGACTCCATGATCCCGGCTCATAAAACTTTCTGCAGAGCCGGAAACTTCTGGCCCCCGGTGCCCGTACCTTACTGAACACCTCCAGGTCGTCCTCCTCCTCGTCAAACCTCAGCGCGTCCGGGGAGAGCGGCAAAGCGGTGAGCAGAGCGCTGTGCTCCGGGGGAATACAGCCGGGAGACGCGGACAAACACGGAGCGCTGGACCCCGGCTCCATCTCTGCTGCTGGCCGGCCTCCAGAGTGACAGCAGGCGGCGCCGCGCGCATCTCCCCGCCCCGCTCCGCTCCTCCATTGGGCTTTCCCTGATGAGTGACTGCGCATGACCGGAAGAGCCGCGGGAGAGGCTTCTCGCTGCTAAGCAACGAGTGGCGCTCTGAGGGATCGTCCGCTGAGTAATGAGGCTGGACGGGCGATGTTTACACACATTTCTATGGGCTTGTCTGGCAGTAGAGAGGGTCCTATATAATCCCCCTCCCCAAGGGGTGCTGGTTCATAATGCACCCCTTCAACCCCTTTAAAAGCATCATTCAAATAAAAATGGCGGGCATAAAAAAGTGAAATTAAAGGAATGCAGGCTCGTGATCTCGCACAGCCAACATACAGAAGGTGATGTCCTGCATCAGTAAGAGTTCAGTTCAGCCTGGTTTATACAGGTTCTGGGCACAAGGACTGGCATCTAGGTGGGCAGATGGACACTTTTCACTGATTTAAATAAGTAACTGGAGTTTTTAAAGGGTTAGGGCTCATTTAGACGGCCGTATGTTTGCAGTTGTTCAGAAAAATCTTCTTGCAGTTGTCCGCAAAAAAACAAACGGAAGGTACAATTTTAAGGGCTTACTCACACAACTGTATTTTTTCCACTTGAATGGGGCCAAGGACCGCATTTTGCGGACAAGTACAGGACATGTTTTATCTTTTATGTGGACATACGGAATCTGTGGATCTTGCGGTCCCATAGAAATAAATGTGTCTGCATCTGATCCGCAAAAATGCAAAACGGATACGGAAAGAAAATATGGTCGTTTGAATGGGCCATTGAATGAATTTGGGCCAGTGATTTTGCTCTGCCAACATACAGAGGGCGATGCCATGCATTTGTGTTTGAATTCATTTGAATTCACCCTTTCAAAACACTAGTTACTTATTCAAATCAGTGAAAAGTCTCTGCCCATGATGCCAGTTTTCATGCCCAGAAACTGTTGATGTGGGACATCAGCCTCTGTATGTCGGCAGTGCAAGATCACTGGCCCGAATTCCTTTAATTCTTTAAATCACACTTTTTTGTACCCACTTTTATGCTTATTTTGTGCCCATCATTTATATTTTAATTCCGCTTTCAAACGATTTACTTTTGGACGCTCACTGTAACTTTTCTATTACTGGTGATAAGGTCTCCTCAAAATTCATTAAAAAAATGATATAAATATTGAACTGACGAATAAGAAACCAACTTCAGCCTTAGGCCTCTTTCACATGACAGTATTTTTTGTGGGCTCCAATCCGCATTTTTCACATGAAAAATGCAGACCCATTCATTTCTATGGGTCCACAAAAAATACTGAGAACATACTGTGTGCTGTCCCCATCCGTTTGCCCATTCCGTAGCACCGCAAAAAAAAATAGAACATGTCCTATTCTTCTCCGTTTTACCAACAAGGATAGTTATTGTTACAATGGAACCGCAAAAAATACGGATGCCATATGGACGCCATCCGTTTTCTTTGCGGATCCGCAATTTTCAACGTTCGTGTGAAAGTAGCCTTATCCTGATCTCTGCTCTACTTGTCAGGGATTATTTTCCTGAATACAGATGATAAGATCTTTAGCTGAATCTCTGTAGGAATGGAGTTGATGAGACATGAAGTACAGAGAGGACTGACTGTGATAATGGAGACTGCATACAAGTGCTGCTGCTCATTACTCCCACCTCCTCTCTGTACTTCATGTCTACTCATGATCTCCATTCCTACAGAGATTTAGCTGAAGATCTTATCATCTGTATTTAGGATCCCTGATAAGCAGAGCAGAGAGGAGGATGAGGCAGTTCTTTACCTCAGTGTTGTGAAGTAACTTGTCCTGCTGTGTGATTAGGACAGGTTCTGTGTGTAATACTAGGATGACGGTCATTTTATTTCTCCTAATGATTCCTCCCTAAAAAAAATGAGCCATTATAACTAATGAAAGGTATTTGGGAATATATTTAAAATAAAGTAATATTTAAAGGGGTTGTCCGAGTTATGACAAAAAATATATAGCACTGTAAATCTGATGGGCAGCAATACACAACTAAGTTAAGCAAGTTTTAGGCAAAAAAAATCCATATTTCCTCATTTCCCTGGTTCTCTTCTGGTCTTTGTTTACATGCAATAACAACAATCTCAGCCCCTCCCCCTTCCCCCCCCCTTCTCTGCAAAGGGAATGAATACAAATGCTGAGTGACATGTCTGCCTGCTGGAATACTCAGCAGCATGTTGTATGTGTAGGACTACAAGTCCCAGCTGTACAATGACACTGCTAATACATACAGGAATTTCTCCCTACCTGTTCTTGTACAATACAATTCCTCTATAGCTCCTTGCCCAGCATTTGTCTCCTCTCACTGCTGCAGCTACTGTTTGTTATAAAGCCTTGAGCTCTATAACTGGAGAGGAGACATAGCAGAGCTGGAGAGGGTTCAGAGGAGGGCAACTAAAGTAATAACTGGAATGGGTGGACTACAGTACCCAGAAAGATTATCAAAATTAGGGTTATTCACTTTAGAAAAAAGACGACTGAGGGGAGATCTAATAACTATGTATAAATATATCAGAGGTCAGTACAGAGATCTCTCCCATCATCTATTTATCCCGAGGACAGTGACCATGACGAGGGGACATCCTCTGCGTCTGGAGGAAAGAAGGTTTGTACATAAACATAGAAGAGGATTCTTTACGGTAAGAGCAGTGAGACTATGGAACTCTCTGCCTGAGGAGGTGGTGATGGTAAGTTCACTAAGAGAGTTCAAGAAGGGCCTGGATGTATTTCTGGAGGGTAATAATATTATAGGTTATAGTTACTAGAGAGGGGTCGTTGATCCAGGGAGTTATTCTGATTGCCTGACTGGAGTCGGGAAGGAATTTTTCCCCCTAAAGTGAGGAAAATTGGCTTCTACCTCACAGGGTTTTTTGCCTTCCCCTGGATCAACTTGTAGGAAAACAGGCTGAACTGGATGGACAGATGTCTTTTTTCGGCCTTACAAACTATGTTACTATGTTACTATGAGCCCTCAGTGTGTTCTGGCTGAAGGGGTTAATGTTTTATCTGAAGGAAACCAGGCAGAGAGCAGATAGCAGCCCGGCAAAGAAAGGGGGCGTGGCCAGTGACGTCTCGTGTACAGACTGTTATCTGAACTCTGAGGCTTGTGAAGGAAACATCACAGAGCAGAGAGATAAGGTGACATCATAGGTCATGTGACCCTCAGTCAACTCTGAGAAACCAGCAGCTTTAGAAACACAAAGTATATGGGAAAGTTGTTATACCTGACAAGTTAGAAACATATAAAGAACAAAAAAATAACTCAGACAACCCCTTTAAGTATTTTCAGTCATTTTATTTCTTAAAGGGATTCTGTCACCACGATTTTGACTATTAAGTTATTTATAGCACTGGATTCAGCTGACTATAAGCATCTCCAAAACGTTATTGTTATAGGGCATAAATGAAGATCTGATGTTAAAAATACCTTTTTTATCAACTGTCAATCTCTTTCTTAAGGAGCCCAAGGGGATGTGCCAGCGATGTTGGAGCCCGGCCACGGCGATTCAGTTGGAGCCCAGGACCGCCCACCTCATTAATATTCACTTCACTGCTTGAAGCAGTGAAGCTCCGGCACGGCTGTAATCCCGCGCAGGCGCAGTACATTAAGTGGTCTGCGCCGTGCGGTCTGCCGGCTACAGCTTCACAGGATGTACTGCGCCTGCGCGGGATTACAGCCGTGCCGGAGCTTCACTGCTTCAAGCAGTGAAGTGAATATTAATGAGGTGGGCGGTCCTGGGCTCCAACTGAATCGCCGTGGCCGGGCTCCAACATCGCTGGCACATCCCCTTGGGCTCCTTAAGAAAGAGATTGACAGTTGATAAAAAAGGTATTTTTAACATCAGATCTTCATTTATGCCCTATAACAATAACGTTTTGGAGATGCTTATAGTCAGCTGAATCCAGTGCTATAAATAACTTAATAGTCAAAATCGTGGTGACAGACTCCCTTTAATTTCTGGAGAACCCCTTTAATAAATTTGGTGCATTCAGTGCCAACGGACTGGCATTTGTAACCCCCTTTTTATTGTATCTTCCCCTGTGACTACAACTTCAGATAATGTATCTTCAAATTAAAATAAAGTACAAGGCTGTAATATACAGTACAGTGGAATGCCAGTTATAGAGGTATTCCCATCTGATAATGTAACATTAGGCTCCTGGCTGTGCCCAGTGTAGTTTCACATTGCGGAGAAACACTATGAAGGGGCCATGGCACAAAACCCGCAATCTCAGGGTTGGAGAGGTCTCAGATAAGCCGTCACTTTATGAAATGGTAATATCTCTTTAAAGGGCGTCTGTCAGAAGATTTGTACCTTCTGGTTGACCTGTTACATGCACGCTTGGCAGCTGAAGGCATCTGTGTTGGTCTCATGTTCATATGTGCCCACATAAAAATAAATGTTTTATTGTATGCAGATGAGCCTCTAGGAGCAACGGGGACGTTGCTGTTACACCTAGAGGCTCTGCTCTCTCTGTAACTTCTGCACCTTCTACACTTTGATTGACTTTAGGAGAAGTCAGGGCCAGGCAGGATGATGTTTACACTGCCTGGTCCTATCAAAGTGCAGAGGATGTAGCAGGTGCAGAGGGAACAGAGCCTCTTGGTGTAATGGCAACATGGAATAGCTGAAGTAGGTGTGGTCCGGTACGTAGAAGAGCTGAAGTAGGTGTGGTCCGGTACGTGGAAGAGCTGAAGTAGGTGTGGTCCGGTACGTGAAAGAGCTGAAGTAGGTGTGGTCCGGTACGTGGAAGAGCTGAAGTAGGTGTGGTCCGGTACGTGGAAGAGCTGAAGTGAGCATGGTCTGGCACATAGAGGAGCTTAAGTAGGTGTGGCCTGGCACAGAAGAGCTGAAGTAGGTGTGATCTTACATGTAGCTGAAGAAGGTGTGGTCTAAATGTGCTGACGTGGGTGTGGTCTGGCATAAGGAAGAGCTGAAGTGGGTGTGGTCTGGCACATAGAATATCTAAAGTGGGTGTGGTCTGGCACATAGAAGAGCTGAAGTGGGTGTGGTCTGGCGCATAGAAGAGCTGAAGTGGGTGTGGTCTGGCATATAGAAGAGCTGAAGTGGGTGTGGTCTGGCACATATAAAAGCTGAGGAGGGTTTGGTCTGGCACATAGAAGAGATGAAGTAGATTTGGTCTGGTACATAGAAGAGCTGAAGTAGGTGTAGTCTGGTACACAGAAGAGCTGAAGTAGGTTTGGTCTGGCACACAGAAGAGCTGAAGTAGGTTTGGTCTGGCACATAGAAGAGCTGAAGTGAGTGTGGTCTGGCACATAGAAGAACTGAAGTGGGTGTGGCCTGGCATATAGAAAAGCTGAAGTGGGTGTGGTCTGGCACATATAAAAGCTGAAGTAGGTGTAGTCTAGCATATATAAAAGCTGAAGTAGGTGTGGTCTGGCACACAGAAGAGCTGAAGTAGGTTTAGTTTGACACATAGAAGAGATGAAGTGGGCATGGTCTGGCACATAGAGGAGCTGAAGTGGGTGCAGTGTGGCAGATATAAAAGCTGAAGTACTGTAGGTTTAGTTTGGCACATATAAAAGCTGACGTAGGTTTGATGTGGCACATGGTGTTTGGAAAAGAAGTGGTCTAACACAGAAGTGTTGCCACATGATTGTTAAAGAGGCGGTTTGGCATACAGAAGAGCTGGAGTAGGCATGGTTTAGCACATAAATGAGTTGTACTAGGAGTGGCCTAGTAAATAGAAGGAATAGGGAAGAAGTCGTCAGACGCAGAGCATTAGGATATGTTCACATCGGCTTAAAGAAGAACTCCCGCACAATATTTTATTCTCTGACCTGTTAGAAAGGTGCATGATATAATCTGTAGTGAATGTAATTTTCTTATCAGAGGCTGTAATTGAGAGTTTCCACTGTCTTCTTATTGTAGCTGGGTCATGTGACCAACTCCCTGACCTTCAACTGACCCAGGACAGGAAGCCAGTCACTTCTCTATTCATTCCTATGAGATTGAAAGTGAGGCTCTCATATTAATGCATAGAGAATTAGACTTCCTGTCCACACATGCTGTGTGAGTTGGTGGGTCTAATTCCTAGTCACATGACACAGATGAGAAGCATCAGGGAGATATAACTCAAAAATTCAGCTACTGGTAAGAAAATGACATTCACTACAGATTACATCATGTACAGTTCTAGCAGGACATTGAATAAATTTTTTTGCGGGAGTTCTTCTTTAAGGGTTTTTTGGGTATTTATCCTCAGGACATTATCAGATTAGTGGGAGTCTTACCTAACACCCCCAATGTTCAGCTGCTTCGGCTAGCCACTGACTCCAGAAACTATATGGTGGAGGACGGCAGAAGCACAAGTTTCTGTCCACTGTTTAGTGGCTGTGCCATGGTACTGCAGCTCACTTGAATGGGAGCGGAGCTGGGATATGTTGGTGCCAGAAACTACTCAGAGGATGGAGCTTTCCATTCACTATATCGTTTACAGCTGCTCTCCGATACAACTGATCAGTGGGGTGTCAGACCCTCACCAAGCTGATGCTGATAACCTAACTTGAGGATAGGTCTAGGTACTGAAAGAACCTTTAAAACCCAAAGTGTATTTTCACAAAAATTCAAGGCTTTACCCTCGGTTAGTGGTTAGGCATGCAGAGGAGCTGGAGTAGGTATGGTCTGGCACATACGGGAGGTTGGGGAAGAAATGACTTGGATTCTAAGGAGAGCCGGAGCAGATGAGGTCTGACATATAGAATAGCTGTACATGGAGCAGGTGAACAATAAACCAGGATTTATATGCCAATAAAAGTAGATGCAAGAAAGTTGCCTTCACATTTGTTCTCTGTTCTTTATGATTCTGCTGAGCTAATCCCACTATAAGCATACCTCTTCTAAGTGAAGGATGGGAACAGCAAGTGCAGACGTAACAAGTGTCAGCAGACTGGTAAAACCTTTATGGTAATTAGTTTTTCGTATTGGCAATAAGC
Source organism: Rhinella marina (assembly GCA_900303285.1). NCBI lineage: Eukaryota > Metazoa > Chordata > Amphibia > Anura > Bufonidae > Rhinella > Rhinella marina. Next base: position 112,066 of record ONZH01024452.1, on the reverse strand, counting down.
ATCCAGTTGTCTTGTCTGTTAAGTTCAGAGTTAAGAGAGCCATTGTCTGCGCCTCCTGCATCGAAGTCAGCAGTGGCCTTTAATTATATGGCTGTTTATGTGATGTTCTGAATGCAGCGAAGACACGGTGACATTAGAGCTGGCAGCTGTTACAGTGGCGCTCCAAAGGAAGATGCGGTTTCAGAATCCAATCAATTTTACATTAGAAAATGCTTTTAAACCCTTTCTTTAAATATCCTGAATTATGGATGACTGAATATGTTGAGAGTAGTCAAGTAAACTATACAGAAACAAAGCTACAAGGATGGAAACTTTTGTTTGCAAATCATTTTATAAAAATGCAGAAATAAATCACTAGGGTTATGCAAAGCTAGAGCCCCCACCCCCCATCTCACTAGGATTGGCTTTACAGGCAGCAAATGTAAAATCACTTACTTGCAGATAAGAAAAGACAATATTGTCGAGATTCCCATGTACATACATTGTCTGAAGGCCTCCATACACATAGTGTATTGCAAGCCGAATCTGCTAAGAACGGGGGTTTGGCCAACAGTCTGATGTGTGTGGGGAGCATCTGACATCGTCTGTCATGGGCAGGGCCTGTTTTAGACAAAATGTGGCCCTGGGCAAAATCAAAAGTGGGGCCCCAAATATTGTAATAATGTACTAACAACACAGTTACGTTCTGTCGATTCCGGCAATCCCTCACAGATTTACACCCCATGAAGCTCCTCACACAGTTCTTCACCCTCATGACCCCAGACTACACCACATGCCCCCTCCCCTCACAGCAATGTGTTCCCCTCAATCACGGCATCTGAGAGTGTTAAAAACCAGAAGCGCGGGATTCCTCTTCAGGTGCACTTTCCCCCAGCGGAGATTGGGGAAACCACCCTGTTCTATAAATAAGCTGCAGCCTGTACTAGACTTCCAGGCTCATTTTTGGTATATCCCAGTTCAGGCCACTAGATGGCAGCACTGAACTGTGATATAGTGATTTCTATGCAGACTAATAAGAGCAATTTACTGATGATTGTAAGTCGTGGTCCACTTGGGGGACTTAAGAAAAAGTAAAAAAAAAAAAAGTAAAATAAGTTTTGAAAACACCTTAAAAATTAAAATCACCCCCATTCCCCCCCCCCAAAAAAAAAACAAAAAATAAAAAATAGCATTATGGGTATCGCCGCATGTGAAAACACGAAATTCACATTTTTTTCATCGCTTTATCTCCCAAGAAAATTTAATAAAGAGTGATCAAGTCATACACACCCCAAAATGGTACTGTCAAAAATGACAGATTGCCCTGCAAAAAATGAGCCCCCAGACATTTCCATAGAAATAACTATAAAAAAGTTATGAGGGTCAGAATATTGCGATAATTTTTTACGAAGTGAGTCCTAATGAACGGGTGCTGCGAGGGTTGCCACCTTTCCCAACAAAAAATACTGGTTACACAAGTTAAAAAGGTTGGTGTGGGTTAATACAGGTGTTATTTGATCATATTTTACGTTTTGCGCACATTTTTTTCGCAATAAAATCAAACATTTAATTGTTGGGGACACCCTATGTATTTAAGTTTTATTTGGCCTCTATTTTTAAAATGTTTCTGTGGGGATTTGAACTCCCAACCATCTACACTAAAGGCAAGACAATGTAAAGTAGTCAGTGTACAGATTGTATAACAGTGTAAATTTGGCGTGCCCTCAAAATAACTCAACAAAGCCATTAATGTCTAAACTGCTGGCAAGAAAAGTGAGTACACCCCTAAGTGAAAATGGCCAAATTGTGACTCGTTAGTATTACAAGGTCTCTGGTGTGAATCGGGAGCAGGTGTGTTAAATTTGGTGTTATCGCTCTCACACTCTCTTATACTGGTCACTGGACGTTCAACATGGCACCTCATGGCAAAGAACTCTCTGAGAATCTGAAAAAAAATATTGAAATTGGTCAATTTGTGCCCAATGTGTCAATATTATGTGTGGCCACCATTATTTTCCAGCACTGCCTTAGCCCTCTTGGGCATGGAGTTCACTAGAGCTAAACAGGTTGCCACTGGAATCCTCTTCCACTCCTCCATGAGGATGTCACAGAGCTGGCGGAAGTTAGAGACCTTGTGCTCTTCCACCTTCCGTTTGAAGATGCCCCACAGATGCTCAATAGGGTTTAGGTTTGGAGACATTTTTTCCAAGTCCTCACCTTTACCCTCAGTTCCTTTAACAAGGCAGTGGTCATCTGGGAGGTGTGTGAGGGATGTACTCACTTGTGTGAGATACTGTATATTGATAACCTATCATCAGGATTTAAGAGCTACTTCCTATTCGTTACCACTTTGTCTCCTGTGAAGTGGTGGAGTAGTATAATTACAAGTACTCGCTCCATTCAAGTGAATGGAGCAAGTACCTGTACTTGTCATTATACTCCACCGCTGAAACTTCTGAGATGTCGAACAGTGTAATGAACAGGAAGCAGCCCTTGCATGGAGCGGTGGTCGGCGGGTGTCCTGGGTATCAGACCCCGGCCAATCTAATATTAACGATATTGATAACCTATCCTGACGATCGGTTATCAATATGTATATTGGAATCCATGCTGGGATCCATGTTGATTGACCTTGTATTAATGCTTTAGAAAAAATGTTTCTGTACTGAGATACCTTTCATTGATATGTCAGTGACAGTACGCCCAAACTTTTTTTTCTTGCATCCCAAATGGTGCATCCACCTTCCTAAGCAGTGAGCAGTGGTCATTCATGCGCAGAATTTCTCCTTGTCCACTGCATCAGTGTTGGGAATGGACCCCTGTTTGCAAATTCATCACCAATGATCTACTGAGACATATAGCAGTAGGAGAGTCACATGGCATGGTACTGCAGACTGCCCACAAGCAGGGAAAGGGAAAAGATGATGGGATCCAGCTTTGGAACCGCCAGCGATCACAAGAACGGAGATCCCGAGATGCCCCATAAGAATGGAACAGTGGTACACATGCTTGACTATCACTTCATTCACTGCCGGAGCTACTGGAAGGCACCGGCACAATGAAAATCATTTCCATAACTGCCAAATAGGCTGTCAATAGAGTGATACATGGAGCCTCCCTCATTGTTTTCACCCATTGGGTTTAAATGGCTCGTCCTCACTGTTGCAGCTATCAATCACAACTGACCATCAATGGTCATAGTATGGACATAGCTCCACTGCCTGTGTAGTCACTGCACCATAAATGTATAGCAAGGCACAACAACTAGCATAAAGCAATCTCTCCTAAATGGGAGTTGGGGGCTCTGCTCTGTGCTGAAGCACGACACTTTGAACACCTTAGAGATGGCGAGGGATCTGGCTACAGGACCTGAATTCCATTTAAATGAATAACCTGAAAAACTTGAATAGAGGGAGAATATTTATAGCTTAGAGGACTAACATAAATCAATCTCTAGGTCATTTTAATGGGGCTATTAGCATCGTAATGTTTGTACTGGATGCGGCAGTGCGTAAATGCATGGTAGATAATATTGATTTGGGGGCTAAAAATATCTCAGGCTTTATATATATATATATATATATATATATATATATATATATATCATGCTGTTGTGTGCATGATTACTACTACATAGATAGCTATAAGCTATATGTTCTGTGCTGTGAATGCAGACTATTAATAACCCTACAACCCCATACAACTCACTGCTTGGAGAAATGCTGACATAACCCAGAAGAATAATGAAAGTATGGAAACGGCTAGGAAGAAGGAGAAACTAATGGAGCCTAAAGTATTCTGGAAGGCGAGCGAGCACGATTTAATGTTTCCTGTGCGCTAATTGCCAATGAAATTAGGTAGTGAATGCTTCTGCTTCCAACTTGTCTAGTCAACATAATTTCCATCAATACCCTTCAAAACAAGGCAGGACGTATACTGTGATTTTAACCTTCATATTATACAAAGATGGGGACAGATTCAGTGCATGATGTGGAGTCGGAGGCTTACCACAACCTCCAGTTAGGTAAAAGAAAGTGATGGCTTCAGCCTGGAGTCATCCAAAAGTTCCTTTAGGTTACATTTACACAAAAGTGCTGTCACGGTGCTTGTGTTGTCGACCACAAACCACGGGTGTGCAAAACATGGGCAGGGGGCGTTTGAACTCTGCATCCTGGTGCAGACCTATTGACTTCAATGGGTCTGTGATCCGTAAGCTACAGCAAAAGATAGGACATATCCTATCTTATGCGGTGCAGAGGGACGGACCTGGGAGCACACGGAAGGGCTTGGGTGTGTTTCCGTGTCCTATCTTTTGCCGTATCTTGCAGATTGTGGACCCATTGAAGTCAATGGGTCAGCACCACGATGCGGAGTTCACATGGCGGTGCACGGTCGTGTGAATGTAGCCTTCCAGAAAATAATGTGTTTCAGGGTTACCCCCTGTTTCTATTTGTAGAGAGTTGTGATAGGATACCCATAGAGGTGCATGGGACCTTACTGTACCTCTTTATGCCTCTTATTTCACTCGGAGGCAAACAGAGTTTTTTCCTATGGCATGCACCATCAAATGCCATATGTACAGAGCTATTTTCATTGCTGCTCCCTCCTGGCACCTGACCTAGTATAGTACTGCAACACATGCCGTGTGGGACTTCATATGTCACCTGTGCTTTGTCTTGTGCATGAGCCCTTAGGCAATTGTTTTATAGGAGTTTTTCATATGTTTTCAAAAAAATATGAAAGTGGCCCCAAATGTTTTAGGCAAGTCCAAATTGACCCGGCAGGACAACACAAGCAGCCAGGGGCAACACCAGTAAGTGGGTGTCAGCAATACCAAAGTGCATCCCAAAATAGCTGTCCCTTTGTGGTGGCCATCAATAGCTTCCATGTTCTGGCCTCCTCATCCAGTTATCTCTAATAAAGATATGGAGCAGGGGCTTAGAAGGTGATATACAGACCACAGCGCCATACCAGTCCTGCTCTCAGCATGCAGCCTTGATATCCTCTAGTAATTTCCAGGCCTGTGGCCTGACGTGACTGAATCCCTGCACTATTTATACACTGAAAAATATAGTGGCTTGTGGCCAATGAAGGTGAACAGCAGTACAGGAAGCCATAGGCTTCTATGCCCTGCTACAGTATCCTGGTCAGGTACATAAAAACCTGATGTTCCCAGTAGCAGAGAAGAGGGTTTGAGTGGCCCCCTGTCCCTGGAGTTTTTAATATGCTTGCATTAGCAGATATCCTTCATTTTAAAGGATACCCGAGTATTCAAAAAAGTGTACTGTGAAGAGTTATGCTTGGGCTTCCCTTTCAGTCATATTATTCCTTGTTTCTGCTGCGTAGTTAGATGCATTTCTCTCAGAAGCAGAGGGTGTCACCCTACTGCCAGTACTGTATGCAGTGACCTCACCTTACTTCCCACTACATTTGTTTTCTTCTAGGGAGCTGAAAAAGGTGATAAGAGGGGGATAAATCACACTTCCAGAAAGGCAGGAAGCTCCTGTGATGTTTAGAAGCAGTTAATTTATCAGGCTCACCCTCTCAGCCAGCTCTGACGCAGCCCACTTCCTCTCAGGCGTTTTCTGATTGTCTATTCCTATGGACAGATCTCACCTGACAACAGAAAGTGGACTACAAGTCAGGTGGAAGTGAGACCCCTAGTGGCCATGACTTCACAGCTTGGATGTGTGGATGTAGGCAGAATTTTTAAATTTGTATGAAAGTACAGTGACTCTTTAAGAAACATCAACAGGTTAGGATTTCTAAATTCCCACTAAATGCATACCGATTTTTCATCAGTCCCAGGAAGTAACCTGTAGTCAGTGAGGCCGAAAGGAATAGGCAGCCATAGGAAGTTGTGATTCCTGCAGCTGCTCAGTTAATGCATTGAGACTGGAATAGAACATGTAATGAATTCATGTTACATAATTGCCATATTAGCAATTTTGTTATATGTCTGTTGGAGCTCTCACATACGGCTACTCTTTAATCTTGTGACTATGATTTTGTAGCTGATCAAATACTCCTACTTGAAATGATTACTTTTAAGTCATTCCAAAGATTTTTGTCAATTTTTCCCGTCAGAGGAATGCACAAGTAAGATGAATGTTTAATATATACAGTGTGCAGTTTTACTTCTATCCAAAACATTTTAGATTTTTTAGACCAGTAATCTCCAACCTGCAGATCTCATGCTGTTGCAAAACTACAACTCCCATCATGCCCTAATAGCCACAGATCTCTCTCATTTCTTCACCTTATAAATGATCTTGTTTCTTCCCTTAAAAGGGTTGTGCCACCACTAAATGTTATTTTTATATAATTCAGCATGAAAATCTACTGGTTACATTTGTAATTTACCCTTTTTTTTACAACAATATTCCAGTTGTGAGATATTCTTTTTATTACATTATAATGGTGCCCTCTGCTGTTCTCTACTGATTTGGTCACACATGCCCAATTGCATCCTTCAGCTGTCACCAGTTATAGGCTAGACCAGGGATGCACAACCTTTTCTGGTTCGAGGACCACATTGTTCGACTGAACCGATACTAAAGCCCGCAATAAAACTTAAAGGGGTATTTCCATCTCAAAAATGTAGTTTGTACAGTTAGATATAGCCATACCAATATTATTACTAATAGAATGTATTTATATAAAATGTACTGTTTAGAAGATTTGCCTATTTGTATATCCATTGTCTTACACACATCAGTCAGGCCGTTGCCCCTAGTTACGGCCACCGCAGCCATGTAGTAGTGGTGGCCGGCTTGCTCTTGTTCAAAGCCGCTCTGAGGTAACTGCTGTATTGTGAACGCACATTACATGATCATGCGGAGACACATCTTAGGGTTGTAGCATTTTTGTCTGCGCTTCCAAAATGCAGAGAAACGGATCCTGTTACAAGGTCAATTCTTCTCTATGGAGCAGGATCCGTTTATAAAGTCTGCGTTTTGGACAGATCCTGACCATTGCGTTTTGGACTGGTAGCGTCCAAAATGGAGATGTGAAAGTGCCCTAAGATGTGTCTGCACATGCTCATGCAATGTGCGTTCACAATACAGCAGTTACCTCAGAGCGGGTTTGAAAAGGAGCAAGCCGGCCACGACTACTACATGGCCGCGGTGGCCGTAACCAGGGGCAACGGCCTGACTGATGTGTGTGGGACAATGGAAATACAAATAGGACAATCTTCTTAAAGGTACATTTTATATAAATACATTCTATTAGTAATAATATTGGTATGGCTATATCTAACTATACAAACTACATTTGTGAGATGGGAATACCCCTTTAAAGGGGTTGGCTGGTTTCCTATATTGATGACCTATCCTCAGGATAGGTAATCAGTATCACATCGGCATCACATCGGCGTGGAGCCCGACTCCTGTCGGAGTTGGACCCCGGTCAATCTGATATTGATGACCTATCCTCAGGATAGTTCATCAATATAGCAAACCGGCCAACCCCTTTAAAGGAGTATTATCATATGAGACATCCATGGCTTATCGAAAGTATATGCCATCAATGTTGGATATGGGTATGCTTGTTCCACTTCCAGAAGTCCCACGTAGTGGGAGAATCAGGGTACTGTTCTCTTCCATTCACATTCCAGAAAGGAAGAGACCAAGCATGTCTCCAATGCTCTCCATTCTGTCCAACTTATAATGAACATAGGTGGATGAATGCATGACCACCTCTCTGTCTAATCTGTTTATTTATAGGGGTTACACACAGGGGTCAGGAGACCACATTTTGCCATATATGGGATTCCAGAGATGACCACACTGTGCACCAGTAGTACTTCACTGGCCCTAGTTCCACGCTGCATAGCCCCCAGACACAGACAAGCATGTCTGTGGCCAGATGGGCTCAGAGGCGTAACTAGAAAATGCTGGACCCCATTCAGTGGCTTACCTGTAATAGAGGTAGACAATGTGACTGCTATGGGGCCCAGTGCTGAACTTGTTCTTCTCTTCCTCGCTTGAAAATCCTGCCACTAGGGAAAGCTCAATGCAAAGAGATTATTACAGCTTCCATTGTAATTGTATTAATTCTTATTCCCTGAGCTCCCCCTAGTGGTGGCTGCAGGCAGACAGGTAGCTTTGTAATAGAAGAGAAACAGGAGATTTATCAGTGTATTTTTACCAGTTTTCTGGTGTATATACATTGAGAAATATGGTGTTCGGAATGAGCGCCATATATTTGAAGCACCTGTTCCACCTTTTCTGACATAAATCAGATAAAGTTGGTGAGACTAAAGGTAACTTTTTTATATTGCAATTTGTATTTAATTAAAATTTCTTTCACGTGTTTAAAAAAAAAAAATAAATATCAGAAATCTTTGGTGTTGCGTATGTTCTGCATTGCCTAGGAGTAATTGATGCATGTACACTGGGAAACTAGGTTTAGGGGGTCCATATTGAGTTTTGCTATGGGGCCCTATGAGATCTGTGTAAACCATAGCCCCATTGCAAATTTTTGAATGACCTTCTCCCATGCTATACAACCCCCCTCCCACTCAAGAGTTAGCTTAGTGCTCCTTTTACAGTAGTTATGACCCCTTTGTGTCCCACCTCTGGGACCCGCACCTATGCCAAGAACGGAGCTGGGAAAGTGGTGGCTGGAGCCCACCGCTCCCATTCATTTCTATGGGGCCGACGGAAATAGCTAAGCCAGCGCTCGGCTATTTTCAGCAGCCTCATAGAAATGCATGAAGGATGGCTACGCATGTGCACTGCTCCCTTCACCACCTTTCCTGGCTCTGTTCTCGGTGTAGGCGTGGGTCCCAGAGATATGCCCCCAATGTCTGTGATGAGAATACCCCTTTAACTATACCAGCTATCTCAAACCCATAGCTCTCAAGCTCTTGTGACAATCCAACTCCCAGCATGTCCTTGTAGTCACTGGCTGTCCAGGCATACTGGGGGCTGTAGTTTCACCACAGCTGGAGAGCTACATCTTGGAGAATAACTATTACTATAAAACAAGCAGCTCTGAATAGACTAATAGCAAATTGCTTTGCAGTGATACATGCCGACATAACTAGATGATCACAGAGGCAGATCCCTTGAGATCTGTTGGATGCCATAATAAAGACAAGTCAAGGAAAGTTATCACACAATCAAGAAGAAGAGGGAGGGACTGCTAGAGGGGCAAGGGTGCCACGTTCTAAGCACTTTGCTACTCATTTGCATATGGATTTGGGGAGTACTATCTTTCCATGGGGAGAGAGCGCCTTAGTCGCTGTGAGGAGACTTATATGCATACATGCTCCTCTGGAATTCTGGGAAGAAAGGGATACAGATGTAAGGCAGCTATCCTATAAGTCAATGTTTGACCCTTTAACTAGGCCTTAAGACATAAGTAAGCCAGTATCTCATCTGCAGACAGCTGTTTTGGGGTCATTTCTCCTCATCTGTGCGGAGCAGAGAGTACTGGTGACATTAGAGGCAGAGCTTGTTAAGAGCTCATTTCAATCCCTTGATGTATTTTTTTCTCTAGAATGAAGCAGCAGATCGCTAAGTGAAAGGTATCATTACATGCAGCACACCTAGCCCTGCAAGGCATTGTGTCTGGTTTACCAGTGAATCTCATGGACACTGAATCCCTTTACAGGAAATCTATAATCAGAATTGTATCTATGAAACTGGCTGACCTGTTACATGTGCGCTTGGCAGCTGAAGGCTTCTGGGTTGGTCCCATCTTCGTATGTGTCCGCATTGCTGAGAAAAATGATGTTTTATTATATGCAAATGAGCCTCTAGGAGCAACGCGGGCGTTACCATTACACCTAGAGGCTCTGCTCTCTGCACTTTGATTGACAGGGCCAGGTGTGATCACATTTACACTTCCTTTACCTGTCAATCAAAGTGCAGAGGACGCGGCAGTTGCAGAGAGAGCAGAGCCTCTAGGTGTAATAGAAACACCCCTGTTGCTCCTAGAGACTCATTTGAATATAATAAAACATAATTTTTCTCAGCAATGCCGACACATATGAACATGGGACCAACACAGATGCCTTCAGCTACCAAGCGCACATGTAACAGGTCAGCCAGTGTCATAGGTACAAATCTGCTGACAGATGCCCTTTAAAAGAATTCCCTTACATATACAGATACATTGTATATATGTATAAAGACAATATATTGCATGATATACTTTAAAACATGGATTACATTAGCTTTCATCTATGGATAGAGATTATGATTAATTTTTAGCAGTGCTGTTTTTACCACAGCAGTCTGTAAAGAATATCAGTTATTATCTCAGCAGTAAAGTCCATTATCAGCACAGACATACAGTAAATCTCAGCCTGCGCCACTAGAGGTCACCATATCCATCAATTCTCCCATAACTAGCATCTACATAGACACCATAAAATGTAAAGTGAGCACAAAATGTGAAAAATCACAGCATCACAGCAGCTTCTTGGCAGAGATGTGGCTATATATTATGCAATATCACCCATAGAAAGCTATGCCATTTTGGCAGAGGAATTTACCTTTTTCGAGCTTCATATAGTTGAAAAAGACAAAGAGGGAGATTTCTCAAAACTCGTGTAGAGGAAAACTGGCTTAGTTTCCCACAGCAACCAATCAGATTCCACCCTTCATTTTTCAGAGCTCCTTTGGAGTTTTTCTTTGCACCAGTTTTGATAAATCTCACTCAAAATATTCTGACAAAATTCTGCACTTTCTGTATGAGCGATATTGCATAATAATAATGATAATAATAATAATAATAATAATAATAATAATAATAAAAACTGTTGTACACCATTGGCACCATATAGTACTTCATATGATGTAGTGGAAAAAAATTACAACTGGAATGGAAATGAGAAGAAAAACCCAATTCTACCATAGTTTTTTAATGTTTTTTTTTTTTTTATTTACGGCGTTCTCTATACGGTAAAAAAACTGACCTGTATGATTACAGCGATACCACCTTGATATAGTTTGGGGTTTTCTTTTCATTGCCATATTCTGGCCCCCTTAACTTTTTTTTATAGTTACGTCTACAGAGTTGTGTGGGGGCTAATTTTTTTATAGGGTGATCTTAACTTTTTATTAATACCATTTTGGAATGTGTATGACTTTTAATGTGTATGACTTTTTATTCATTTTATTTTTTTTTCAGAGGTGAAGCAATGAAATACAATGATTTTTTTTCCATGAAAGCTTTCAGAGTACAGGATAAACACATTTATATTTTAACATCTTTATTTTTTTTTTATTATTTATATATCATTGTAGCCACTAAGGAAGAAACAAAGATCTGTTCTGAAACACATCTGGCTCGTAGCAAACTAGGTGGAAGTTATTTGCGTCTGTAGACATCATCCTTTGATTGGCTATTGCATCTGTTAAGCCTCTTATTGACTTATTACATTCTGGAAGAGCTGTGACAGCGGCGTCTGACATTGCCCAATGCGCATTTGCAATGGGCTGCCCTCCAGGGGTGATCAAGTCCCAGTGTTTAAAAATGCAGAGTGGTATGTTGTGGCACTAACAGTTTGTGTCATGGTGCTCCTACCTGGATACTGTTGCTCCCCGGGCTTAGGCTCCATAGAAACAAAGGAGTTGTAGTTGGTGGAATAAGTAGATTCCACACTTGGTGCAGTTTAACGGTTTTACTAGAATAAACTTGCAATAAACTTGTGTCATCCAAACAATGTTTGATCTTTCTCTTGGCATCAGCAGGCTAAGGGTGAACTGGCAGGTAAACTTGAATACTTTGCTTTGTCTCCGTGCTGCTATGCTAAACTCTGGCTTCAGTCTATTAGCTACAAGGAGTTGGGCTGCTTTACAAGCTGCTTCCCCTGGAAGACTTCTGCTGCAGGAGGGGAGAACGCTCCCTCACTGCGCCATGTTGTCTGGTCTCCTTGCAACTTTCAACTAACTATAGCTACCTGCAGCCCTTGCCTTGGTGGGAAGCGGGACTAGCTCACTTCTCCCCAAAGGGGGGAGAATGGAATGGTAAGTTCCATTTTGACTAAAGATCTCTGCCAGGTACCCTGCCACCTGCTGGACAACCAGGCACATTACATGTAATAACAGTTTTTGCATATAACAAAATTACAGTTTGCTGGTGGTGGTACAGTTGATGGTGCAAGCCAATACAATGGGCCACTACACATGCCTGAAGATTTTAACTCACAGCAACCAGACCAACTAACAAAGAGGGTGAGACATGCTGTTGAGCACAATATATCGTTAGGGTAGGGCTACACGGTTGCAGCCTCGATTGCAGAATAGGGGTGATACCAAAGAAATGTATGTGATTGCAACACGAGTCGCAAAAGTCCAATAGTGTCAGATTTTTTGAGGCTCGCACTGCCATTGCATTCATTTCTATGGGATCACCGCTACTCTGGGATCTTGCCCGCAACAGCAGTTTTGCAACTAGTGTCACCATGTAACCGTACATTTATCCTTAAAGGGGTATTCCGGTTACCATAAATGTAACTTATGTTTTAGACTAATTAATCATCAATCATTACCTAATATAATGTCTATTTCACATATTTACTGTTCAGTAGTTATAAAGTACTTTTCGTCCCCTGTTACCCACTGAGTTACTCATAAGTTACCATGGCACTGACCTGTAGTTCTGAGTCTTTGTCAAGTCAGGCATGCTCAGTGTGTTGCTATCAGTTCTCTAGCTAAATGTCAGTTTGCTGCTGATTACTGAGTAGAGGGGGTGTGTCTGCACTGTTACATCAGGCAGCCAATCAGTGATCATCAACACTCATGAACAAGCAGAAACTCACAGCAGGAAAGCTAGGCATTGTGGGGATTGTAGTTCTGTGAGGGAAGATCAGGAGCCATGATACTGTCAGTGTGTTGCAGGCTCACAGGAGCTAGACAAATGGATTGCAAGGTAAAATGAAGCTGTGATGTACAGGTATGGGTTCTGGTTGGGTCACAGCTTGCAGCCTTAATGCAGTTTATCAAAAATTAAGTTACATTACCGGAATACCCCTTTAAAGGGTTTATCCCATGAATAATGTGAAAAATGAAAATGAGACATCATACAGTACATGATTTCTTGTCAGTCGGCACTACGGTATGTTTCAGCGTCCGGTGTACGTGTCTCGGGGTTGGCGCCCGAATATGGATCATAAGTGGAAAGGACCGGCACTCGGGAATATCTTTACGATGCCTGCTTTATTAGTCACACAACTATGACGCGTTTCGACAGTATACTGTCTCATGAAGGCACGGACTGTGCCGAAATGTGTCACAGTTGTGTGACTAATAAAGCAAGCATTATAATCATACAGTACATGTCACTTTCTAACAAACTGCGAACCAGCTCTGAACATCACCAAGGAACCAAGGATCACAGACAATTGCTCCGGTTGTCTGCTGTTTAAAACAGCAGAAACATGGGGCCTACGGAGCGGGAGCCAACTTTAAAGACCCAACCAGTTCCATACTTGTACGGCTCTGGTCATGAAGGGGTAACCCCTTTAACGCAACAAAAATACATTACAGTAAGGGCTCATGGACACAAACGTGTGCCGTCTGGGCCCGTGCTGCAGAGTTCAAATTGCGGTCCACAATGCACGGGCACCGACCGTAGGGCTGCTGTACGCAAATGCAAGACCCATTCACTTGAATGGGGTCTGCAATTCACATCCGACGGTCCACACTTCAAAAAATTAGAGCATGCACTACTTTTTTGAGGTGCGGAGGCATGGACAGAAAAAAACACGGAAGTACTCCGTAATGCTTCCATGGGGTTCTGTGCCTCTGTTCCACACCACACCTTCTGGATTATGGACCCATTCAAGTGAATGGGTCTGCATCCATGATGTGGTGCACAAACAGTCAGTGCCTGTATACTGTTGACTCACTGTTTGCGGGTCGCAATATGGGCACCGGCCGACAACAGCTGTGACAAGAGCCCTTATACAGTGGCAGATGTCAGAGGCTTCTAACGGAAGTAGACAACAGGGTATACTCCCGATGGAAACAAAGGACAAATGTGTACAAGACCTTATTTACCTGCTTATTGGATATGCCAAGATTTTAGCATGCACCATGTTTATGGTAAATTTCAATGTTCAATTTCTATGATATCAATTGAATTTTTCAGCCCTGGAAGATAGGTTTAAGTGTGTTTTCCTTGCATCTATTATTATTACATGAAGAAATAGGCACAACTAATAGCACAATAGGAATGATTACATGTATTTTACATGCAGCAGCCTGAGTCTTACACAAATCAAAGGGCTGGAGCAAGCAGTCATTGTAGGGATGTGATTATGGAGCTTGTAAGTACTCCATGCTCATTATGAATAGTGAAAGGATTTTGATGTTTGGGCTTATTTGGCCTCTAAGAATAGGATAAGATTTGAGCTCTGATTGAAAGCACTATTTAGTTAGAGTGGCCAGAGAAATGAACAGTACCCTATGGGCTGTAATCACAATGCTATATAGTGTTGAGTCAAATAGCCAGGAACTGAAAAAAAATAAAGCCCGGCGATTGTATTTTCTTCACTTATTTCTACCATACAGAAAATAAAAATGTGATTTTGTCTAAGACTAACTATACAAAGGAGCTCCCGGAGTAAATAAGGAGATTGTATTATTACTAACGCCTTACATGGGAAAAGTTTCTTGCATTTCAATCATTTTCATTCCTGCTCATTGTTTGAGCCCAGTGCGCTGTCTGATCTTATATAGGACCAGTCACTAAACACATAAGGCTACTTTCACACTAGCACTGTTTTACTGGATCCGGCAGGGTTCTGCAAAAACACTTCAGTTACTGATAATACAACCGTCTGCCTCCGTTATGAACAAATCCGGTTGTATTATCTTTAACATAGCCAAGACGGATCCGTCATGAACTCCATTGAAAGTCAATGGAGGACGGATCCGTTCTCTATTATGTCACATTGTGTCAGAATTAAAACGGGTCTGTCCCCATTCACTTGCATTGTGGGCCATGCCGGATCCGTCTTGTTGCACATCCCATGACGGAAAGAAAAACGCAGCATGCTGCTCTCCGATATGGTAACGCAACCAAACGGAATGCTCTGTGGAGCATTCTGTTCAGTTGTGTTTTGTCTCCATTAACAAGTGTATCATTCCGGTATTGAGACCCTATGACAGATCTCTATACGGGAAAATAGAAACGCTAGTGTGAAAGTAGCCTAAGCCTAGAGTATGCACTGTTTTAAATGAATAAATTATGTTATACGAAGTCTTTTTCCCACAAACTTATATAACAATCTGCCCAGCTCCTCCTCCTGCATGCTGCCCACATATAGGGCTGCCTGTACAACAGGTTCCCTTTAAAACCTAGTCTCATTAATGACCTAAAAATTCTGATGAAGTTGCAATTAAAGGACTTTTATTTTTTTAAAAGCACTGAACAGTGTAAATTAAAAAAAAAAAAGTTATAATCAACTTGCCGATCCTATGCCACTCCTTTTCACCCTACCGATCCCCTGCCGCTCACGTTCATGTTCTCTGCAGGTTATTCATGTTACCCCATTCTCATTGCAATTATTGAAGTGTTAGTGACTTACAGAAAGAGCTAAGTATATGGATCCTCTTCTAGTCAAGCTTTAATGTCATGACAGAAGACAAAATTACAAATGCAAATTATGGCCTATAAATCACATCACATATGCTATGTAAACTTGCTGCAGAACAAAACAGGTAAGTCACTGTGGCTTATACTGGGAGGGTTACTAAGGGTTTCTTTTCCATTAACACCAATTAATTACATTACCAATGATTACATAAAATGAAAAACAAATAGGATACATATACAGTGCCTTGCGAAAGTATTCGGCCCCCCTGGAACTTTTCAACCTTTTGCCACATTTCAGGCTTCAAACAAAAAGATATAACATTTTAAATTTTTGGTGAAGAATCAACAACATGTGGGTCACAACTGTGAAGTGGAACGAAATTTATTGGATCATTTAAACTTTTTTTGTAATAATAAAACTGAAAAGTGGGGCGTGCAAAATTATTCGGCCCCCTTGCATTAATACTTTGTTGCGCCACCTTTTGGTGCAATTATAGCTGCAAGTCACTTGGGGTATGTCTCTATCAGTTTTGCACATCTAGAGACTGAAATTCTTGCACATTTTTCCTTGCAAAACAGCTGGAGCTCTTTGAGGTTGGATGGAGAGCGTTTGTGAACAGCAGTTTTCAGCTCTTTCCACATATTCTCAATTGGATTTAGGTCTGGACTTTGACTTTGGCCATTCTAAGACCTGGATACCTTTATTTATGAACCATTCCATTGTAGATTGTGCTTTATGTTCGGGATCATTGTCTTGTTGGAAGATAAATCTCCGTCCTAGTCTCAGGTCTTTTGCAGACTCCAACAGGTTTTCATCCAGAATGCTCCTGTATTTGGCTCCATCCATCTTCCCATCAATTTTAACCATCTTCCCTGTCCCTGCTGATGAAAAGCAGGCCCAAACCATGATGCTGCCACCACCATGTTTGACAGTGGGGATGGTGTGTTCAGGGTGACGAGCTGTGTTACTTTTACACCAAACATAGCGTTTTGCATTGTTTCCAAAAAGTTCGATTTTGGTTTCATCTGACCAGAGCCCCTTCTTCCACATGTTTGGTGTCTCCCAGGTGGCTTGTGGCAAACTGTAAACCAGACTTTTTATGGATATCTTTGAGAAATGGCTTTCTTCTTGTCACTCTTCCATAAAGGCCAGATTTGTGAAGTGTTGGACTGATTTTTGTCTTATGGACAGACTCTCCCACCTCAGCTGTAGATCTCTGCAGTTCATCCAGAGTGATCATGGGCCTCTTGGCTGCATCTCTGATCAGTTTTCTCATTGTTTGAGACATCTGGGGTGTTGTCATTACACCTAGAGGCTCTGCTCTCTGCATCTGCCGCACCCTTTGTACTTTGATTGACAGGACCAGGTGTGATGACGTTTTCACTGCCTGGCCAAGTCAAGGAAAGTGGAGAGGGCGCTAGTAGATAATTTAATTTATGACATATGCAGGAAGCATATTCCACAGAGATTTATAATTGGGTGGTGACAAACCAATAAAATGGCAAGTAATCAAAACAAGCAATGAGAATAGTAGCGAGATTATGGATTATACTGATGCAAATTATGGATTATTACGCTGAAAATGCTAACTGAACAATATCCGAAAATTCCATCTTTCATAGGGTACACTGTAACCTTTTTTTTCCATAGGCCTTCACAGAGAACATATTATACAAAGGTTTCCTGCCCAGTATTTACTGTATGTTCTGCATGTGCACTGTATATACTGTATGTTCTGCATGCGCACACTATTTACTTTATGTTCTGCATGTGGTCAGCATTTACAGTATGTTCTGCATGTGTACCATATATACTGTATGTTCTGCATCTGCACAGCATTTACTGTATGTTCTACATTTACTCAACATTTACTGTATGTTCTGCATGTGCACCGCATATACTGTATGTTCTGCATTTACTCAGCATTTACTGTACTACATTTGCACAGTATTTACTGTATGTTCTACATTTGCACAGTATTTATTGTATGTTCTGCATTTGCTCAGCATTTACTGTATGTTCTGCATGTGCACAGCATATTCTGTATGTCCTGCATGTGCACAGCATATTCTGTATGTCCTGCATGTGCACAGCATATTCTGTATGTCCTGCATGTGCACAGCATTTACTGTATGTTCTGCATTTGCTCAGCATTTACTGTATGTTCTGCATTTTCACAATATATACTGTATTCTCTGCATGTCCACAGCATTTACTGTATGTTCTACATTTGCACAGAATTGACTGTATGTTCTACATTTGCACAGTATATACTGTATGTTCTGCATTTGCTCAGCATTTACTGTATGTTCTGCATTTGCTCAGCCTTTACTTTATGTTCTGCATTTGCACAGTACATACTGTATGTTCTGCCTTGGCACAGTATACACTGTATGCTCTGCATGTGCTCATCATTTATAGTATGTTCTGCATGTGCACAGTATATACTGTATGTTCTGCATGTGCACAGCATTTACGCTATGTTCTGCATGTGCACAGCATTTACTGTATGTTCTACATTTGCTCAGTATTTACTGTATGTTCTGCATTTTCACAATATATACTGTATTCTCTGCATGTCCACAGCATTTACTGTATGTTCTACATTTGCACAGAATTGACTGTATGTTCTACATTTGCACAGTATATACTGTATGTTCTGCATTTGCTCAGCATTTACTGTATGTTCTGCATTTGCTCAGCCTTTACTTTATGTTCTGCATTTGCACAGTACATACTGTATGTTCTGCCTTGGCACAGTATACACTGTATGCTCTGCATGTGCTCATCATTTATAGTATGTTCTGCATGTGCACAGTATATACTGTATGTTCTGCATGTGCACAGCATTTACGCTATGTTCTGCATGTGCACAGCATTTACTGTATGTTCTGCATTTACTCAACATTTACTATATGTTCTGCATTTGCACAGTATACACTGTATATTCTGCATGTGCACAGCATTTATGGTATGTTCTGCATGTGCACAGCATTTACTGTATGTTCTGCATGTGCACAGCATTTACTGTATGTTCTGCATGTGCACAGCACTTACTGTATGTTCTGCATGTGCACAGTGTATACTGTATGCTCTGCAGTCACATGTCCTTGCATTTTTGCTTCTAAATGAGTACAATTCTGGGTGTTCCTGGATTAAAAATGGCTGAGGCATTTTTTATATAGTTGTATCGCTTACACAACATTACAACACGTTCCTCTGTTTCCATCGCTTGTTCTATCCTTAAACTCCCACAATGCAGGCCCATCATATTTAAACTGATGCTGGGACCGTGTTGTCATGAATGCTCGGATCATTTGGATCCCTGGATGATTGGATGTTGGGCTGAAGCAATTTTACTGCTTCTAATTTTGTTGAATTACTGTATACTAAACAGGAAACGGTTAAGAAACAAAGAACTCGTCCTCATTTATGCCTTGACCACTAGATGCTGCTGTTGTATAAAAATCCTTCGCTTTCCGACCACCCTTAACAAAGACTAATTTACCTTTGATACATGTATGTATATAATTAGGTATTTCAAGAAATGAAGTGAGTTTACAATTGCTAATTGGACATTTCTAATGAGCTGAATTTCAGTTAAAGATCATTCAACGCAATCTGACAAACTTTCATAACCATAATAATTTCACACTCACCTCCGCCCTTCATTTAACTGTCACATGTATATATATATTTTATTATATTTTTTTTTCCTGGTGCTTCTTGTCATTTACAGTGTGTTTTTTGTTATAGGCAACATTCTGTCCTGACCAGAATTCCCCTTGTTATTATAGCACGTCCTTGTCTCACCATAAATTATAAGGAAAATGATTGCGATATTGTGGTTGAGGGCAGGTCAAATACCTTTTTATTAACAAAGGCTTAACAATGTAAAATTAGCTGACGAAGAAAAAGAGTTTAGCGGCAGGCAGATGTAGATAAGGAATAAACAGGTTTTATCTATTTATACCAGCAGCGCCACATTTTTTCTTTGGGACATAGCAACAAACTTTCAGTTTTTCGCTCATGTCTTAGTGGAATTCAACAAAATTATTGCTTTTGCTTGTGGAATATGCATTTTTATTAAAGGGGTTGTCCATCATTATCCGCTCCGTGCCGTTTAGTTCCAGCTCTGTAGCTCCTGGGCTCTGTGCACTGGACTTCTGTTCCCCGTTTGCAAGCTTCCAGACAGACAGGGTCATGTAAACTGCTGCAGCTAATGACCGGTCTAGCAGTGACGTGCCGTTTGGGGACATATCACTGCTGAGGCCTGTCATTGCCTGCAGTGGTGCACATGTGTGTGGAAGTTTGACAGATGGGAGACCGTAAGTTCAGTGAGGGCAACCTAGGAGCCACAGGAGCCAGAAGGGGGCAGCAGCGACCAGGCTCAAATGCTTCCCTTCACAGATACCATTCACTAGGGGGCAAATGAAAAAAAAAGTCTGGACAGCCCTTTTAAGATGAGCAGAAACATAACTATAGTAAGAAAAGACTTCAATAATCATTAAAGGGGATGTTTCACCTAAGTCTTCATGGCAAATCAGTGGAATAATCCTTTAGACTGATGCCAGAGGGTGCACTGAAAAGTCAATCTACCTTAGATTTAGATACTGGGCTGAATCTAATCCCTAGGTGCAGGAAAGCCTGTCAATGTCCGATAGGTGGAAATGCACCCACTGTGACAGTTGTTACCATACAGGCTGGCTGCATGCTCTTTAGCGTACTGGCTGCAGGCTGACTCCTGTGTATGCTGGTTGCTTGGGGCTGCGGGCTGGCTGCGGTGTTCTGTGTGTTAACTGTTGCCTGTGTTTGTGTCTCCTCACCAGGGGTGCATCTAGCCTTTCTGCTGTCTGAGGCAAAAACTGAAACGGTGCCCCCCATACCAATTTCTTAACCTAATCCCTTTGCCACAATGAAAATGCTCATTGCCCATGGTCCTTTCGCTGCCTCCCTCTTTCCCCTACCTGGTGCTGCCTGAGGCGATCACCTCACCTGGCCTCATTGGTGGTGCACCCCTGATCCCCACATCCATATCTCTGTAGTTCCTGTCACTGGTGCCATGCAAGCATGCTGTATGTACTTTGTATACTGGCTGTGGGGATTCCCATGTATGCTGGTTCTGTGATTGTCACGAAGTGAGGTTGGCAACTCGTGGGTTAATCTGACAGGTTCTCCTTTTTTTTTTTTTGTTATTGCTGGCATTCACCACACCCTCCCCCTTCAGGTGTAGGTGTCTTATCAAAAAAGGAACAGTTTGACTCATTCCTGACATTAGCTTCAGGGTCCTTCAGGGACAGTTAGGGTCCTAGATATCCTGCGTATGAACTCGCCTATCTTCGAGGCCTGTTCATACTGGTTGTAAGTCAGGACTGAAGTCAGGGTTTCTCTAGGAGGTGTCCATCTGCCTTCCCTAGCTTTCAGGCCTAATCTCCATTTCCTTTCCCCCCTTTCCCTCCTACGCAGTTTGACTCATGACCAGTGTACTGTCGAGTTGTTCCCTTAACCAACTAATTACCCCATGAATAAAGACACAACTCTGTAGATGGATTTTATTGGCCACAGCAGCCATTTATTATAACATAAATAACATAAATACCATAAATAACCTTAACCTTAATAACCCACCTAAGGCCTTCCTGCCCGAAGGCCCCTTACCCTAAATAACACGGGGAGGGTCCTTGGAGCCCCGAACCCGAGGAATACCTGCCCCGACTCCTCAGTTAACTTAAATTAAGTTACCTCTAGCCGATAACCGCCAGCTCAGAGGCAGAAGCCAATAACGATGAGCCACAACCGTGGGCAGGCACCCGCCATCTCCTCCTGTTTAAAGGAATACCTGGGGAGTCCAGAGCCCCTCTTGGCTCCCTCCCCACCACGCCATAGCCACCATATCCACCAACTCCAAGGACCCCCCACCGCCCCCTGCTGCTATGACAAGAACAACTTCCACGCCAGGCCAATTCAAAAACCATCTACCTAATAAACAACCACCACACTTACCCCATGCCAAAAACCCCCACATACCCAAAGCCTACCCCATAACAGGGAGGGAGGGTGGGTGCTGCTTCTCCCTGTCCTGTACTAACAAAATGGCCCCTTTTCCCACTTCTCCACACCCTTAAAAAAACTAAACTCCACCCATAACCGACTTTCCTACCCCACCTCTAAATTAACCCTTTCCGGTCCCCCAGCAGCTACACTCCCTCCAGCCCTGGTCATGTCAGGCCTTCCTCTAGGCTTTCAGCCCCGGGGTCCAGTCTGCACTTGACCAGTGTACTGTGGAGTCGTTCCCTTAACCAACTAATTACCCCATCAATAAAGACACAACTCTGTAGATGGATTTTATTGGCCACAGCAGCCATTTATTATAACATAAATAACATAAATACCATAAATAACCTTAACCTTAATAACCCACCTAAGGCCTTCCTGCCCGAAGGCCCCTTACCCTAAATAACACGGGGAGGGTCCTTGAAGCCCCGAACCCGACTAATACCTGCCCCGACTCCTCAGTTAACTTAAATTAAGTTACCTCTAGCCGATAACCGCCAGCTCAGAGGCAGAAGCCAATAACGATGAGCCACAACCGTGGGCAGGCACCCGCCATCTCCTCCTGTTTAAAGGAATACCTGGGGAGTCCAGAGCCCCTCTTGGCTCCCACCCCGCCATAGCCACCATATCCACCAACTCCAGAGACCCCCCACCGCCCACGACATGAGGCAGGGGAAACCTCACCTCATTATGTCCCGCCAAACCCTCAAAGCCAACTCAATCCCATCCTGCAACCCCGAACACCACAAGTCTATCCCTACTGCGTTCAAACACACCCCATCGCTCCTCCAGAACGCCCCCTCACCCTTCTCCAGTTCTCTATGCCGCACCACAATCCCCCCCGTTCCACACTATAAAACGCCCCACCACTCTGTTCACTTTTATCCAAGCCTTATTGAGCCTCTCCACGGACCTAGCCTCCCTCCAACTTTTTCTTGGAACAATTTCGGACCACACCGTCACTAGACCCGAAAATTGTGCCCATAATCGAAGGAGATCAAATTTGATGTCCCTCGTGAGTTCTCTAAAAGGGCGCACTCCCAGATCATTCCCCCCGACATGCAGTACTAGGACCCCCGGAGGCGCATCCAACCTTGCGAACTTATAAAATTCCGGCAACACGCGACCCCACGTCATACCTCTCAGGTCCAGCCACCGAATCACCGCCTCGTCTCTCCTAAAACCCAACTGCCGACCGTCGTGCTGGACTGCTGCCCTCAACGCTCCCCAGAACACATAAGAGTGCCCCAAAATCCAGACCAAACACGACGGACCACCTAAAAAACAGAAAACATCCCATAAACAACATGCCGGTATCATAATAACAGAACTTATCCCAACTAGCAACGCTCCCTCATAGCCTTCCCTTTTTTGCCCCTGAAGCACTTATGTGCTCCATGGTTGCCCCCACACGAGGTACACTCGTGTCGAAACTTGCATTTATCCCCATACTTACATCCCCCTTCATTGAAAAGGAAGCAAAGTCCCTTTTGAGAGGCCGCCGAGCGCTCCGACTGACCAGAATCCCCGGCACCCCCCTGAAAGGACTGCCCTGCTCTCACCGGCTCCATCACCCTCATCCAGAGACCAATGTCCTTATCGTCCCAACGGATGCTTGGCCTAACCACCTTCCGCTGACGAAACTGTTCGTCATATCTAAGCCAACCCTGACCCCCATATACCCTATACGCCTCTCCTATGGCATCCAAATAGCAAAAAAGACCGGAACAATTCTCCGGAGCTTTTTCCCCAATTACACTGGCCAGGATCACAAAAGCCTGCAGCCAGATGGAAAACGACCGAGGGATTAAACGATACCTACATTTATCCTCATCCTTCTTCTTCTTATCCTCTTTCCTATCCCTGTCTAAATTGAAACGCTCTAACGGGAGCAAGGAAAAAATATCCACGTACTCCCCCTTCCAAATTTTTTCCCGAACCTCCTGCTTCAAATGAGCCCCTAACGGCCCCTCGAAGCAGACATACACTTCCCCTTTAGCCACATCATCCAGCCGGGGCTCGTCCCTAGACTTATCCTTATCTCCTGTCTTTTCCTTTTCTCCCTCCGTCTCCCCTAGCCCCTGGGAAGCCACCCCCGACGTTCCACTAGGCCCAGCCACCGCTCGCCCGCTCGTTCCAGAACCGTCCCCTCCTACCGTAACCCCGGCCGTGGACGCTACTGCTCCCTGCAGCCCCCACCCCGCCAACAGGGACCCCGTGCCGGCCCCCGCCCCTACTAACCCTTTTACCAAATCCTGTAATCCCAACAAAAATTCCCACCAAACCCCCAGACAAGTACACCTCCGGGCCCCCCCCAAACCCTGGAGCCCCCCCAGTACAAGGAACGAGTGACGCAGACACCCCGCTTATCTCACCTATCTGCGTGGATGCTGTGACTCCACCAGCCGGACCGTGAGGCAGTTGTACTTGACTGGCGACGACTCCACCTTGACCAGAATTGTCCTTGACTGGCCTGAAGACTGCTCCACCATCTTCAGCACTCCCTGTGCCTCTTTCTCCTCTTGTCAGTTCTGGAGCCTGCAGTACCTCAGCTCCGCCACTAGATGTCGCCAACGCTCCAATTTCAGCTCCTGCAGGGCCAGCTGCGTGACGCTGCCCGCTCCTTCTCCCTGAGTCAGAGCTGCCCTCCAGGCCTAGGCGCTCCGGATCCCGCTCCTCCCCACCTCTCCCACGCTGGGCAGGCAGCCCCCGTCCTGAGGCCCCCACTGTTCCAGGTCCCGACTCCCTGCTGCATGCTGGATAGGAAGGGAGGTCGGACCCCCTTCCCACTGGGCCCCGCCGACTCACCAGTTTCCTCCCGGCACGCCCCTTTTCCCGCTTCTCCCCACCCTTAAAAAACCTAAATTCCACCCATAACCGACTTTCCTACCCCACCTCTAAATTAACCCTTTCCGGTCCCCCAGCAGCTACACTCCCTCCAGCCCTGGTCATGTCAGGCCTTCCTCTAGGCTTTCAGCCCCGAGGTCCAGCCTGCACTTTCCTGACATTAACTTCAGGGTCCTTCAGGGACAGTTAAGGTCCTAGGTATCCTGCGTATAAAATCGCCTACCTTCGAGGCCTGTTCATACTGGAGTGTGACAGTGATGTTTGCTGGCTGCAGCGTTTTATGTGCGAACATGCTCTGAGTATGGATGCAATTAGTGTGTTGTATCACTTTGTGGTCCCGTCTCTCCTTGTTGTTGCGTATGCCGGCTGTCTGAAACCTCATGCTGCCTGTGGGTGTTCCCATGTATGCTGGTTGTTTTTTGGGGGTGTGTTGACTGCAGCATTCTGTGACTGGTGTGAATTGCATGTTCTATCTTTTTACTCCTGGCTTCTGTGAGGTTAACATTGCCTGATTTGGGCCTGAGTGTGGTTTATCAGATGCTCTCCTTATCCAGCTATTTATTTCTGTGAGCTTTTCTTTGAGCCCCGCTGGGTGCAGCACCTTGCTGCTGACCTGGGGATTTTTGCCATCTGCCCCTTCTGTGTGTTGTTGCCTGGTAAAGCATTGATGTTTTCCTCACATTCATGTCTGTCTGCTCTGTTTGACTGTGTTTTGTCATTGTTCTGTTTGATATCCGTCCTTGTCTGATGTTTGCCTAGTCTGTATTATGTTCTGCCTCTGTATCTTTGTCCATGTCTTGCCTGGCAGTGCTTACTGCTTCTGATCCTGTCTTGTCCATGTCTTGCCTGGAAGTTCTTAACTGCTTCTCATCCTGCTTCTGATCCTGATCCTCTGTTCTACATTTGGTGAGAGGGCTTCTGCGTTCTCTGGAGGGAGGATATCCATGTGTGGGACACCTGTGTAGCACACCTGAGTGTCTGTACATGTCTCTTGGTTCCGGTAGCTTGGGTTCCAGTTCTGTCTGCCTTTTGTTCCTGTTCTTGTTCCTGGACCACTGGTGGCTTCACCAGCAACCATGCCTCTGGCAGGTAAGTAGCCAAGTGCACCGAGACCATCCTGGAGGTGTGGCCTGGTGAGCCCTGGTGAAAGCCTATCCCCACCATCAGGAGTATTGTGAAGAACAGGGTTCACTTAGTCTCCATCCCCTGGGTTTGGCCCCAAGCCAAACTGGTGCACTTGATCTATTTGTGCTTTTGCCACATTATCCTTGCCTGCTTGTTCAGTGGTTACTGTCATGCTTGTTTATTTCATGTTTAATAAAGTATTCAATTGGTGTCCTGGTCTGCTATCTGTCTTGTCATGTTTGCAAGATGTTCCAGACGTCTGCCTGTCCTTCAAAACATGACAGTGATCATCGCCAATCCTTAGAACAAACTGATAGTGGCCATAGAAAATTGTGGTGCTACTTAGGGTACTTTTACGTGGGCAGATTTCTTCCTGTAATGATTCCTGATACTCTCAGCACTGATCCCCCACTGATTCTGAAGCTGTCCTCGCTTGTCTCCACTTCCTAGTCTTGTCTCAAAACACAAATGTCTGGAAATGCCCTCTTAGCCAGTCACTGGTCATGACAGAGACCATTAGCCAGTAATTGGCTGAGTGGGAAGTTCTTACGTGTCAAGACAGGACCAAGAAATTCCAGCGGGAGGTCAGGTGTCATTGAAACAAGGGTAGCGGGACAGCGGTGAGGTGAATACTGGTCCTTTTATTTTTATACCTATCTCTGTCAACAATTTGTTTTCCAGCTGAGAACCCCTCTAAAGGCATTTGCTCGAATGAATGGCTGCATTAATGAACATGGACTACTTACAATGATTCACGCAGTTGTTTGTTAACATTTTTATTGATAGCACATCCTGTTTACACGGAAAAATATATTGCCAAGAAATTACCATATTTGTCCCAGATAAAAGATCCGATCAGCCGGAGAACTAGTTTGATAATTTGTTAGCTGATTGAGGGAATATAAACACTCTGTAATGATCAGGTGAACAAACATTCCTACGCACATTCATTCCTGATCATTGTCCATGTGAAAAGCCCCTTAAAAGCGTTCTTAGACCTTTTCATAAAATCTTCTGTAACGCAACGGAGATGGAAGCATCTGTAGAGCAATGGACAAGTAAGTACTGGCATAACTATCTTTCCTACACAGCACAGAAGATGCCAGGATTTTATGAAAAGCTCAGAGGACCCCTGTAAGACTCATGACAGCTCTGCTTTTTTATGACCATTGTCTATAATGAGTGGGCCATACAGCCTCTGAAAAAAAGACAAGCGGAGGCTAAAGGTGCTGAAGTGACATGGCACTTTTATAGCACCGAGGGTTTTGCTTACAAATGGCTTCCTTCAAGGCATGTGTATTGAAAACCTTGGTTAGGCTTTACTGGTGGAGCACCATGCCATGTTTGATATAATTCTGGTAAGTGCTTGAATTTTATTCCTGTGAGTACATTATTGAACTCCTTTCATTCAAACCGTATTGAAGGTCCTGCAGCAACATTAGTCACCATTCAAATGTATAGTTTTACATATTGCAGGGATCCTGTGAAAGACAAAGGAGCCATTATAAAGATGTCAATGTAAGTATCTACCTTGGGACTTATATTTCTTCCTTGATGTTTAAAGAGTGTGGTACAATGTCTTCTGAAGAAACTGACTTGTCAACATCTTGGTGTTTAAAAGCTCTGGAGGATGACTGCACGAAAATTTACATTGGAGTTGGCACCATCCTGGAACCAGAAGACCACCATGGATAAAGCTCCCTTATAACCTTTGATGTACATGTTGAATTTGAACTTCTAGTAAGCCTCAGGTACAGCCATTGTGCCAATGTAGTCATTATATTTATATGTTTTTGGCCATGATACTTTATACTTGTATTAAGCTTGCCACCATCTTCATACTTATACATGCCATTTATGCTGTATCTTTTCTCTGTAATATTGCTGTATTGTGCTTTGACATGTGGTTGGTATACATGGTGTTTTGGTACTTGATTAATGGACACACTGGTCTCCTCTAGTGAACTTGCCTCCAGTTTTTTTGCATTTTGCACTCTTAACATTTTGTGTGTGTAATATTCAAACATAATGATTATGTATAAATCCTTGTGTGTATTTGAACCCCCTCTTTGTAGCTTTAAACCGCCAGAGCTGTTTTTATTCCTAAAGGGTCCGGAGATTTACTGGAGTTTGTTTTTCACACATGTAGCTATCAGTCCTCAGAAGTTCCATATTGGGCGCATTCTCACTATAGAGGAATGTTCCAGGTGCCTAGGCATGGGACGAGTACTTTAGGCATGGTCCACTGGGATTTTGCTGAACATTCACTGCTGTGTTCATGCATCTGCTCACTTGGACAAAACCCAGATTTAGTACTGAGGCTCTGGGGAGAAAAAGTCTGATTAAAATCTGGGACAGATCTTGCAGATGTGTGCATTCACACATAAAGCTCCTCTGGGTATATTTCAGAAAATATCTTGGTTATGCCATAGGTGTGAACTAGAGATGAGCGAATCGATTCGTTGATTCGTATCGAATCTTGGGATTTTTTAGCTGCGAAGCGAATCTATAGGAGCTTCGCTTCGGCTTTGTACGCATTTGCTACGTAGTTTGTCCTATCAATTATACACAATTGCTACGTATCAGTTACTCTATACGCTGTTGCGTACAAATTCAATTGATTTGCGATGCAGACTCCTCCCTGGTAGCCCCGCCCCCTTCTCCAGCGCAAGGAAGACGAAGCAACTCAGGAAATTAAGATGGCGACACAGCGAGGTCCTGACTGGGGAGGCATGGTGTGGGGCACTGACCCCTATGAGAAGAAGGAACCGGAGGAGATCTACGTCTCTCAATATGTCCGGCAGCCTAAGAAGTCGGTTGAGGTGCCCGCT
Source organism: Rhinella marina (assembly GCA_900303285.1). Taxonomy (NCBI): domain Eukaryota; kingdom Metazoa; phylum Chordata; class Amphibia; order Anura; family Bufonidae; genus Rhinella; species Rhinella marina. The sequence goes on along the minus strand of ONZH01024452.1, from coordinate 83,671 downwards.
GAGGTGTTCACTCGCTGGCTGACACGGCGGAGGTGGCAGGAGTTCCCGCTCTGCCGCGGAAGGACTACTCCCTTCGTCAAAATTCTATGGTCCCCAAGGCTGCTTTAACCAAGTTGCGCAGACGTGCGCCTCATCCCTTTTTCCCCCTTTTCAGGTTATTGGGAAGCCCCTTGAAAGATGGTTTTTTAAGGAACCTTTGCTGCTATTTTTTTACCCATTTGGATTACAATTTTACCTATGTGGATTACAAATTGCAACTGAGTTTGGGACTCTGTTCCAGTTCTATGACAAGCGTCAGAAAGAAGAAAAGAGACTTAAACGTGTCCGTGAGCAGACTAGGTAGGTGATATTTAAAATGTTTACATTATACCTATAATGTATTTTCACTATATTGTTTGCACTGGATTGTTTGCACCAATGTTTTTACCTTTCAGCAATGTTTTCAAGTATGTTGCCCATTGTGTGTATTTCTTTACAGGTGTGTATTTCTACCTCAAATATAAATACTGCCTCTGAGGGCAATTTCAGATCTGACCATTCACACTGGATCTGGTCCGAGGTCCGCAAGGTGTCAAAACGATGTTGCAAGCCTCGGATCACCTGCTGGATCACCTCCTTTTTATGCTGGTTTGGGTGGCAGTGTGTGCCACCGTAAATCGTAATCTTGGCGGTCCATCAGCCGGACTATGTATTTCAGGAGTGCAGCAGAGCTAAATGATGAGGATCGTCTGGATGCCATTTTCGAATATTCGCTCTGCCTCTGAGGAGTGCACGCCGCGGCCTCTCGTTGTACGTGCCTACGTATTACGTAATCGCGTAGACAATAGTACGCTGAGGATTCGTAAGCTATTTGTACGCTCATGCGTACGTCTTCTAAGAAGTTGCGTACATTTTTTAACTGTACGTTCGTTATTAGTGCGCGAATGTTTGCTAATAGCACATAATAACGTATATTTTGTACGCAAATACAACAAATCTATTCGTTGAATATACGAATCTTAGGAAAACTTTGGCAAATGTTTGGAGAATAATTTTTTGAATGATTCGCTCATCTCTAGTGTGAACGATGCTTAGGCTGGGGTTTGTAACATTTTATAGTACATGAATTGAGGGGTCGGGAAGGACTTTTTTCCCTGATTACTCCATGTGGCTCCATTTGACTTTACAGATTGATGCAAGTCCTAACTATACTATTTCCCTTCAGTTTCTTCACTGTATAGCAACCAATGTATTTTCGCAGTGAATAATAGAGAGAGACTTAGGGGGTCATTTATTATCCAGAAATATCCCTATATCAGGCATATTTCTGAAGCAGATTACGCCGCAATGGTTAGTTGTGCCCCAATCTGCAATTTTTCCCCTCTCATGTCAGGTTTAAGAAAGTGGGCATGGACGGGGAAGGGGATACGTCATTCATCATTTTCTATGCCTGTTTAAAGCATAGAAAATGGTCTAAATTTAAGCCAGCTAGGAGGCCGACTTACATTTAGACTGGTGCTGGATGCGCAAAAGTTACATAGAGGCCAGCGCCTCTTCAGAATTTTGTGGGATCCACCACCTGATATGGGGTTATTAAGTTCGGCATCTAAAATACTGGTCTTAATAAATGACCACCTTAATTGCCAGGCTGGAGGTTCATAGTAGATCAGGCTCATTCAGCTCCTAGAGAATCACTGGAGATGACAACATCTTAATATCAGCTCATCTATAATGATGTCCCCTGTATTTTACAAATATAGGCATTCCAGTGTACTATAGGTGTAGCTTAGAAAATAAGATATATTAAACAGATTATGTGTCCATTGACACGTTCACAAGTGTTTTGAGGTCCGCATTATGTGGACCTGCAAAACATGGAAACTGGCCATGTGCGTACCGCATTTTGCAGACCGCACATGGCCAAGCCTTTGACAGAAATTCCTATTCTTGTCCGTGGCTGCAGACAAGAATAGAACATGATCTTTTTTGTGGGGTCGCGGAACTGAACTACTACACAGTGTGCTGTCGTTGAAATGCATGGGCCCACATATGTTCCACAAAATTGCGGAACAGATGCGGACCCATTCATACGAACATGTGAATGGACGCTATTACTGATTATAGTTATTGCCCAGCTACATCCAATAGAAACTAATTTTATTACACAAAGATGTAGCACTCACTGATTGGAATGGGTTGTCCTCATATCTTCCAAAAGCACTGCCACTCCTCTCCACAGGTTGGGTGTGGTATTGCAGTTCAGCCCCTTTCAGCTCAATGGAGCAGAGCTACAATACCAGACCCAACCCATGGACAGGTGTAGTCCTGTTTGTGGAAGAAAACCTCCATGTTTTTTCCAGTCGAGGACAACTGGCTTTAAAATAAACTGTAGTTCTATGTCAGTGATACAACGACTCCCAGCATGCTCCATTTATTTCTATGGAGTTCTGAGAACAGCCAAGCAAGGGTACATCTTAGGAGCTGTAGTTTTACCACAGCTGGAGTGCCAAAGGTTAGCCATCACAGGCCTGTGCTATACGATTGATAGCACATCACCAGGGCCCTGTGATAGAGTCATAGGCCCTGATTTATCACACCTTCACTCCAGAATTCTGTCTTCAAAAAGTCGCACGATAGGGCTTTTGCGACTTTTTTGCGCATTTTTTTGCGACTTTTTGCATGTGTACACCACTCACTCCAGTTTGTAATATGGGTGGAAAAGTGGGTGTGGTTAGCCATGTTAATGAGTTTCACTCCAGATTTATCATTGCGACTTTTTAAAAAAAGTCGCAAAATAGTCGCAATCTCACTCCAGGAGGAGGGTGGAGTAGGAAAAGTGGAGTAGCTTCTCTAGACAGAAGTGTTAGGTTTAAGGACAAGCCACATTTATCAAACAACCTGTGACGTTTGATAAATGTGGCAGAAAGTACTCCAACACAGACTGAAGCAAAACTGACTTCAAATATTTTCCTAATGATAAATTTCCCCCATAGTCTTCCCTGCTCTTTACACAGTGGTCCCTGGCCTCTTCCCAGGTATGACCCTTACTTCATGATATCTTGAAACATCTTGCTATACCAAACTGAGCACTACCACATTAACTGACGCAACCCAGCTACATCTGTACTTGCCATAGGTACAACATACTATTGTATCTGAAAGACATTACATTTCCTTTAATGTTTGCATAATGTTATTTGTGTGCCTTACAATTTGATAATCCAAGAAGAAACAAAATGCAATTGGAACAAATAATCTGATTGCTATCTTCTTTTGAGATGCTCGGGGTACAGTATGATGATATAGTTGTACATTCAGCTTTCATCTGTAACCTTTGAAATAAATTGGAATATCGTCTCCCTCTACTTTAGCACAACTACTCACATACACACCGGGAGATCATAAACAATAATTCCAGAAAGGTCACTCATACAGGACGAGCTTGAAGCTTACAGCAATCATTGCACATGACTATTAAAAGGTCAGGTTTGGTGAATCATATTTTTGCATTACAATATATTGCAGGTAACATCGCTGTATATGAGTTCACTTCACACTTAAAGGGAACTTGTCACCATGATAATGCAGTGTAATCGGCCAGCAGCCTGTTATAGAGCAGAAGAAGCTGAGCAGAATGATATGTAGTTTAGTAGGAATAGATTCTGTATAACTTCTATTTCATTAATTTATATTACTGCTCATACTGGGCTTTAAAGTCAAGGAGGCGGTCCTATCAGTGATTGACAGTTATCTCTGTATACACAGTCATAGACTGCATAGTCATGGCCTTGCTGAAATGAGAAATGTCCGGGTTATTTTTTTGTCCTTTGTATGTTTCTAACTAGTCAAATACAACAGCTTTTCCATACACTTTCTGCTTCTAAAGCTGCTGGTTTCTTAGATTTAACTCAGGGTCACATGACCTGTGATGTCAGCTTATCTCCCTGCTGTGTGATGTTTCGTGCAAAGGCCTCAGAGATCAGATAACAGTCTGTACACGAGACATCACTGTGCTGGCCACGCCCCACTTCTCTGCCGCTGCTGCTATCTGCTCTCTCCCTGGATTCCTTCAGATAAAACATTAACCCCTTCAGCCAGAACACACTGAATGGCTTTATAACAGCAGCTGCAGATGTAAAGAGACACAGGATCTGCCCTCCTCACCCTACAGACACAAAGCTGATCTGGAGGAGATGCAAACTACAAGTACAGGTAGGGGGAGATCCTGTGTGTATCAGCAGTGTCATTGTACAGCTGGGACTTGTAGTCCTACACATACAACATGCTGCTGAGTATTCCAGCAGGCAGACATGTCACTCAGCACTTGTATTCACTCCCTTTACAGAGGGGGCAGAGATTGTTATTACTGCATGTAAACAAAGGCCAGAAGAGAACCAGGGAAATGAGGAAATAGAGATTTTTTTTGCCTAAAACTTGCTTAACTTAGTTATATATTGCTGCCCATCAGATTTAAAGTACTATATATTTTTTTTTCATAACTCGGAGAACACCTTTAAGGACTATCCCTAAATATGTATTATTATTTTTTATTGATTTTTTTATTATTTTTTTCTGTTTCTTAAATGAGTTTTTTGTATCTATCAACATTCTTTGAAATTATTTATGAAGGTAGCTGTAATTTTGTAAAGTATTTATTTTACCTTTATTTCTCCTACCCTCCTTTCTGGGTTGTGAATACATGACAATGTCCATGCAGCTCTTTCTTATTTCCTGTGATGTTATGTCCATGGGAGGGGCAGTGATAGGGGAGTGTCTATGTAACTGGCTGGGTGGGAGAAGCTATAAACTAGCTGTTTGTTGTTAGGGGCAGTGATAGGGGAGTGTCTATGTAACTAGCTGGGTGGGAGGAGCTATAAACTATTTGGGCATTGGTAGGGGCAGTGATAGGGGAGTGTCTATGTAACTAGCTGGGTGGGAGGAGCTATAAACTAGCTGGCTGTTGTTAAGGGCGGTGATGGGGTTGTGGTAGAAAAAGGAGAAGTGAATCATGGGTTTGGTTGGATACAGCAACAGCTAAGAGCTACATACAAGATGTAAACCAGAGTAATTTATTAACATGGTAAAAACCGGGTCTGGAGAGTCCAAATTGTATGAGCATTTCAAATAAAAACCATAGTAATTCCAGGAAACTCCTTTAATTTGCTTTTGCTGATGACAATGCCTCATCACAATGACAAAGATAGCTAGACATTTCAGGGAAAATGGCAATTGATATTTGCTATCCACCTGAAAAAAGGTCCTCCAATCATGAAAATGTATGGCAAATCCATGGGAAATTACAAAATTGCTTGATAGTTACAAGACCCACCCCTAGGACCCTAACCTATTGGATTAACTATGGAAACCTGTTATTCACTTTTCTATATTCTTTTCACAGAAGTCAATGATGAGATGGCTGTTCTTGCACACAGCTCCCACATTTTATGTCTATGGGAACCTACCGAAAGAGCCTCTGTTCTGCTAATAGGAGAGGGTTTCAGAGGTAGGTCCCCCCTATGGACATGCCATAAATATTTTTGATGGGAATGAACGAGCCATATTCTCTCCATTGTATAACCAATACACCTGCACCAACTGCTGTTTTTGGAACCTTTGAAACTCAGTGGGTTTCTTAACATCTCAGTAAACCTATTATAGATTTTGTTACACTGGCAATTGTAACCCTTAGTCATTTCCCTAGCTACCTCCATCACTGCAACTTAGGTCCTCCAAAGTAAAGATATGTACACATCAAAGTGGTCAGTTTTTTCCATGGTCACTTAGAAAGTAGTATACAATATTTGTCCTCCAGCAACCAGATCCAATTTCCAAATGACATTGACTAAAAGCAGATGTAATGAAGAGGTCAGAATTCTACAAGACCAATATAGGTAAGTGCATGGGACCACATTATGCTGTATCCACAATTAATTTTTGTTCTTTCCAAGCAGGGGTGTAGCGATACAAGGTGCAGAGGTACCTGGCACCAGCTCCCAACCGCCACATAGGAAGACCTCTGTATTATAAATAGGACATTGTAGCTGGGGGAGGTCCTTGTAGGAACATCTCTTTGAGAAGGCTGTTCTTGCACATAGTTCCCACCTTTTATGTCTAGGGACTTACTGAATGAGCCTCTGTTCTCCCAATAGGCGAGTGTTTCAGTGGTAGGTCCCTTCTATGGACATGCCATAAATATTTTTGATGGGACTGAAAGAGCCACATCTTCTCCATTGTGTGACCAATATACCCACACTAACTGCTGTTTTTGGAACCTTTGAAACTCGGTTGCTTAAGGTCTCAGTAAACCCATTATACATATTATAGGCTGGAAATTGTAACCCTTCTGAATCATTCCCCTAGCTGCCATCATCACTGAAATTTAGTTATTCCAAGGTTAAGATATGTACACATTGAGGTAGTCATCATGACATTGACTAACAGCAGATGTGATGAAGAGGTCAAAATTCTACGAGACCAATATAGGTTAGTGCATGGGATCACATTATGCTATACCCATAATTTATTTTTGTTCTGTCTAAGCAGGGGTGTAGCGATAGGAGGTGCAGAGGTAGCAGTTACATCAGGGACCTGGCACCAGCTCCCTACCGCCACATAAAAAGACCCCATATTATAAATAGGACATTGTAGCTGGGGGAGGGCCTTGTGTCCGATTTTACATTGGGGCCCAAGGGTTTGTAGTAGCATCTCTTTGACCAAAGATGTGAACTACAGAAATACGCACACATATTCATATCTGAAATAATATACAACAGATATGATTAAATACTATGAAAGTGAATATTCTATATTCTAGTAACGGTGAATCGTTTCTAGTTACTAATATAGAACCTTTCCAATTAGATAATGAATGCAGATCATCTCTTGTATAATGTAATGTGTGACTGGTACAAACAATTATTAATTATTAATAACTAGCTCCATAATCTAATCTGTTTACTTAATATCATTGTCGCCAGCTCTGGCGCTAGGTGCGCGGCATATTTTATTTCTAATTAAAACCGAATAAAAGCTTCCTGCTGACATCATCTGCTCTAATTGTATTTAATGTGAAATAATCTCCATGCTTAAGAGTTGTAAGCGTTTCCTTGATTTTATATTTAGAAGAACGCTTTTCCAGCTGTTCGGGTCTCCTGCATTACATTACCTGTGTGGGTTTGTTGTGTCTTAAGTCGTGTTATAATTGTTTCCGCCTGTTAAAAAATATTTAAATGCTACCTGGTAAAATGAATAAATTATCAAAATGTTACGTCTATTTTCAGGTAAACATATCTATTAGGAGCATGAGGCTATATCATGCTAAGTGTATTGAGGATCTACAATGCATTTAGAAAGTCTTCAGACTTTTTCACTTTTTTGACATTTTGTTGGTTTGCAGACCTGTGCTAAATTTTTTTAAAAAAGTTAGAAAATAATCAAGTTTTCCACCATCAATCTGCACTCAATGCCCCATAATGAGAACGTGAAAATTGAATTGTAGAAAGTTTTACAAATTTATTAGAGATGAGCGAATCATTCAAAAAATTATTCGCCAAACTTTTCCTAAAATTCGTATATTCCACGAATAGATTTGTTGTATTTGCGTACAAAATATACGTTATTATGTGCTATTAGGGAACATTCGCTCACTAATAACGAACGTTCATTTACAAAATGTACGCAACTTCTTAGAAGACGTACGCATGAGCGTACAAATAGCTTACGAATCTCAGCGTACTATTGTCTAATCGATTACGTAATACGCAGGCACGTACGAGGAGAGGCCGTGGCGTGCACTCCTCAGAGGCAGAGCGAATATTCGAGACATATATATGGTAAAGTGCAAATACATTATTATAGGTATAATATAAAAATTTTAAATATCACCTACCTAGTATGCTCACGGACACGTTTAAGTCTCTTTTCTTCTGACGCTTGTCATGAGTCCCAAACTCAGTCGCAATTTGTAATCCACATAGGTAAAATTGTAATCCAAATGGGTAAAAAAAAACAGCAAAGGTTCCTTAAAAAATCCTCTTTCAAGGGGCTCCCTAAATAACCTGAAAAGGGGGAAAATGGGATGAGGCGCACGCATGCGCAACTTAATTTCCTGAGTTGCCTCGTCATCCTCGCGCGCTGGAGAAAGGGGCGGAACTACCAGGGAGGAGTCTGCATCGCTGAATTGAATTTGTACGCAACAGCGTATAGAGTAACTACCAGGGAAAAGTCTGCATCGCTGAATTGAATTCGTACACAACAGCATATAGAGTAACTAAATTATACGTAGAATAGCCTATAATTCATAGGACACACTACGTAGCGAATGCATACAAAAGCGAAGCGAATCACCTAATATTCGGATTCGCTTCGCAGCTGAAAAATCCCAAGATTCGATACGAATCTACGAAGCGGCGAATAGATTCGCTCATCTCTATTAAAAAGTAAACATTAAAATTTCACATGGAATAAGTATTATATTCAGACCCTTTGATTTGACACTGGAAACTTAGCTCTGGGAGTGTCCCATTTCTCTTGACTGTTTTTTAGATGTTTCTGCACCTTGATTGGAATCACCTGAGGTAAATTCAGTCGATTGGACATGATTTGGAAAGGCACAGCTGACAATGCTTATCAGAACAAAAACCAAGCCTAGAGGAGGAAGGAACTTCCAGTAGAGCTCAGAGACAGGATTGTGTGGAGGCACAGATCTGGAGAAAATTCTGCTGCACTGAAAGTCCCCAAGACTACACTGGCCTCCATAATTCTTAAATGGAAGAAATTTGAAACAACCAGGACTTTTCCTAGGGCCGGTCGCCTGATCAAGCTGAGTAGGTATGCCCTATTAGTGCCCCCACACAGTAGTTTTGGCCCCTTAGTGCCTCCACACAGTAGTTTTGCCCCCTCAGTGCCCCCACACACTAATGATCCCCCTTAGTGACTCCCTTACATTAGTGTTGGACTTGTGTAAAAAAAAACAACAATAATGCTCACCTCACCCAATTCCCCTGATGAACAGAGCACATCCTGCTCTCATCGCACCTGCTGGGCTGTAAGAGCTCCCAAGCTGAGGACAGCCTGAGGAATGATCCTTAGCCCGTGTACTCTTCTACTTATCCCAGCATACCCAATGTTGTCACTGTATCACGCCTGCTGGGGGCAGCACAGACAGGGGAATGAGGGCTGGGCGGTAATGGATGACAATTTTTGACCTGGGGCAATTATTGTTAATGAGAATTTCCAATCTTTTAGGAAGATCTCAGAGATTATGACTTTGTGGTGTCCTAGCTCCTATAAATAGACACCTGCTAGTCATTAGCAGAAATGACAGGAGGACAGACAAGCAGTTTCAATAGAGATCAGAATTATTTAAAATATATGATAATTGTTAAATATAAATGCGTGTCTTTTGAATGTGAAAACTCACTATATCATTGACTGCTCCTCATTTTTAGGAATGTATCTTCATGTGTAGGACCCTTACTTTCCTACTTACTTTCCTACCAGTATGACAGAGCTTTTGTTTCCTACTTTGCAGCTAATATACTCAACTGCCATTGCACCTTATAGTCATTGTTCAGGTATTTGTCCTCTAGTTTTAATTTTTGGAAGGGTTCAGCAGAATAATGGGGCACATTTATTAACACTGGCATTTTAGGCGCCGGCATCATTTGACGGCAGCAGATCATGCTGTCTAATAAAGATCTGCCACCTGCAAACCATTAAACAGCATGGGGACAAGCGATGACATAGTGATCGCTCCTCCTTATGCTGTGGAGGAGATTGCTAAATGTGATAGCAGTGGTTTCCTCCGCTAGTGAACAGGCAATTGCCAGGAGGGAACGCTTCACTCCCGACAGTCGTCTGCCACATTGGACTGTGTAATGCAGCCTTTACTGTATGTGTCCACTAATGTGATTTGTTGGCTATTTTTGTACAATGGTATGCCATTGATGCTACGGTATTTATCTACAGTTAAAGGAATTATCTTATGAAGACAACCCCTGTCTAAATCGCTGCTCTGTTCTATGAGCCAGAAAGTACAGCCACTGTCTACGTAAATGGGTTTCTGGTATTTTTACATTCATGGCTTAGCACCATGCACCCCCCAATGATCAGCTATTCTGCAGTAGCTCTGGTTCTGGAAGCTCAGCTCTGTCCATTGTATAGTGGACGCTGTTGGTTACTGCAGCACCGCTGCCGTTTTCATCGGCTGATCTCCGGGGTTGTGTGCTGTCAGACCCCCACCAATGAGATAATGATGGCCCTTAATGGACGCCACGTAATACAACATTTTCTTAGCAGTGGTTTTGCTTTAATTTTTTTTTAGTCTATTCAGCCCTCTTATCTAATTGGTAGAGAAGGATCATGTGGCTGAATCCACAGAACCTAGTAAACTGAAAACCCAGCTAGTATCCAGAAAGGAGACACCCACGCTATCTCCAAAGTTACCTAATCCATCTTGATCCACAGATACAACATGGCATTCTTGCGGACCAGAAATCCACTATTGCTTTCTTTCAGATCAGATATCTGCCATTGCTTTCTTGCAGACCAGAGATCCACCATTGCTTTCTTGCAAACCAGAGATCCACCATTGCTTTCTTGCAGACCAGAGATCTGCCACTGATTTCTTGCAGACCAGAGATCCACCATTGCCTTCTTTCAGACCAGAGATCCTCCATTCCTTTCTTTTAGACCTGAGATCCATCATTGCTTTCTTGCAGACCGGAGATCCACCATTACTTTCTTGCTGACCAGAGATCCACCATTGCATTCTTGCAGACCAGAGATCCACCATTGCATTCTTGCAGACAAGAGATCCACCATTGCATTCTTGCAGACAAGAGATCCACCATTGCTTTCTTGCAGACCAGAGATCCACCATTGCTTTCTTGCAGACCACAGATCCGCCACTGATTTCTTGCAGACCAGAGATCCACCATTGCCTTCTTTCAGATCAGAGATCCGGCATTGCTTTCTTTAAGACCAGAGATACATCATTGCTTTCTTGCAGATCAAAGATCCACCATTGCTTTCCTGCAGACCAGAGATCCACCATTGCTTTCTTGCAAATGAGAGATCCACCATTGCCTTCTTGCAGACCAGAGATCCGCCATTGCCTTCTTGCAGACCAGAGATCCACCATTGCCTTCTTGCAGACCAGAGATCCGCCATTGCTTTCTTGCAGACCAGAGTTCCACCATTACTTTCTTTTAGACCAGAGATCCACCATTACTTTCTTGCAGACCAGAGATCCACCATTGCTTTCTTGCCAACAACTCTTGTAGCTTGTACGCTCAGGTCCCAGGCAGTGGTTGTCATAACCCGCCTAGGAACCTGTATAGAAAATAACTTTTTGCATATTCTCTCATTGAAATAACTGTCCATCCAATGCATTATTATTATCATCATCATCATTACCAATAGTGAACTTAGGGGCTGAGGGAATTCACCTGGTGCATGTAAATTACGATCTCAGTACTTTTATATACAGTACAACAAGACGCAGACACAATTGAACTGTAAAAACAGCATAAATACCGTATGTCATTAGGAAAACTTAGTGGTCCCAGATTTTTATCAGCTTCTGATGGCAGGTGTTCCACGTCGTTCTCCCTGTTGTAGAATAATTAGCAAAATATCAGTTAAAATACATAAATCCATCTGGAGTTGCTTAATTCTGCTGGACAGTGTACACCGCTGTGCATAAATGGTTTAGAATAATCGTATGAGCTGTATACTCCGGGAATATTAATAAACAGTGGTTACAGTAACATGATGTGTAGAATTCTTATAGCTTCTGAACAGCTGATGTGAAGCTTTCCTGCAGAACTATCCATGCTATAGTCATACGGTTTACTCCATATGATTAAAGGGGTTGTCTCATCTTGCCTAATGGGGCATATCGCTAGGATATGCCCCCATTGTCTTATAGGTGCGGGTCCCACCGTTGGGACCCGCACCTATATCGAGAACGGGGCCCCGCAAGGTGGTGGCTGGAGGACTCCGGTCCGGCCACCACCAAGCCGGCTCCCCATAGAAATGAATGGGAGCGCACCGCGCTTGCGCGGCCACCGCTCCTATTCATTTCTATGGAGCCGACGGAAATAGCCGAGCCAGCGCTCGGCTATCTTCGCCGGCCACATTGAAAATGAATGGAGGCGGCTGCGCATGCGCAGTGCGCCCCCGTTCGCTTTCGGGGCCCCGTTCTCGATATAGGTGCGGGTCCCAGCGGTGGGACCCGCACCTATAAGACAATGGGGGCATATCCTAGCGATATGCCCCCATTAGGCAAGATGAGACAACCCCTTTAATATTCACATGCATTAAATAGATGAAACATGATTTGATATTTTATTTCTGTAGGATGAATAGTTTATATTATAGTTCTTAGTGATAAGGAAAATAATTATATATAGCATTGCTAATAATCAATTGGCAGTAGAGATCAGTGAATCAATTCATAAGAATCACTTTGTCTCATCAAGCTGTGACGGGGTGTCCCTGAAGCTGAGGGCGGTCCCCTTCTGCTTGATTGACAGGGATGGACATCTCGGCCAGCCTTGACAATTTCGCACCTGTGCTGCTGATCCTAGTACTGGTGCAGTAACTGCGCCTGTGCGGCTATACTTCAGGGCATGAACAGTCTTTGGACTGGAAGCAGAGCCTGTCCGCTACTCGGAGCTGGCACAAGAAGCTGGCACATCTGCTCTGTCAATCAAGTCGCAGGAGGAGCGTCTTCAGTTTCGGTGACACCTGGTCACAGGTGTAGAACTCTGCTTGATGAATTCCAAGATTCCAAGGCTGGTTTGCGGGTTCACAATAAGGGAACCACCAGTAAGTGACATATTTCCTTTATATATTTCTGCCTTTTCATCATTAGAAATGTAGAAACTGATAAATGTAGATCAGAAAGTTTGCATGTTCCTCCTGAGAATGTTTTTCATGAATACATTCCCCACACAGGAGCACTGCAGGAGAAGACATTGCTTCTTTGACCATGGCAGTCATCCCTTTTACAGAGGACCTGTCTTCTCTCCTGACTTATCCATTTCTGTCACTACTTGCATTCCCTTTCTGATAACAATTCTGGAGCATTTTTTCATATAACTCTGTGTTTTGCCATTCCTCAGTTATTGGTACTTGAAGTTAATTCCGCGTGGGTGTGTCCTTACACAGTCTGACATGCCCAGCACTGATTGGATACTGATTGGATACTGTCAGACTGTACAGGGACACCCCTCCCACTGGAAACACCTAATTTTAAATTCATTAATAAACATTCTAGTAGCAATAACTGAGGAATAGCAACGCATACAGTTATAAAAAAAGATGCTCCAGAATTGTTATCAGAAGAGGAGTGAGTGCAAGCAGACATGTCAGGAGAGGTAACAGCTCCTCTTTAAAGTTTTTTTTCTGATACTTTACTACTGATAACCAATCCTCAGCCTTCTAAGAATTTTTCCTAGGCCATGTAACGTCATGACTAGCTGCGATACCAAGCACACTTACTATACAATATATAACGTTGTGCTTTGTGAGCTGAGAGAAGGCCATGGCGCTCACAGGAGCTTCGGTGCCTTCTGAAATGGCTGATCGTCAGAGGTCCCAGTTTTCAGACCCTCCCCGATCAGATACTGATGACCTATCCAGAGGATAGTAGTCATCAGTAGTAAAGTCTTGGAAAACCCTTTAAATGATGACCTGTCACCACTCCTGACATGCCTGTTTTAATAGCTTCATGAATTTCCCATGTAATAACAATTCTGGAGCATCTATTCTTATGGCTCTACGTTGTGCCGTTTCCAGGGGCATAGCTATAGGGGGTGTAGAGGTAGCCGTCGCTACAGGGCCCAGGTGCCAGTTGGGGGGTGTCTTTGGGCATTAGTATAAAATCTATCAGAATCACGAAGAAGAGGAAAACAAATATACATAATATATTATATTTATTCATATGAGAATAAAAATCACCATCGATTCCTCCTCATGCTACCAATGGTGACAAGGAAACTAGCAGAATGCAAAACCAGAGGAGAATCCGTCAGGAAGGATAAGGAGACAGTAATTGTCCGGCACCACCCCTTTTTTTGGGGTTAGTCATGCTGTTGACTCTCCAATGCACCTGATGCCACTTTCATTTGCAACGAAGCACATGCCATTGCTTCACAGTCGCCTATTCTTCCTATTTGAACAGATTGATATCCCTGAAGTTTAAGTGACTCAGGATTATAGTGGGATGCTTACATGTTCCCTTAATTTTTGAGCATCTTATAATTCATGTTCAAAAATAGAAATTACCCTCAGACATGGCCAGAAGACCTTCTGATTCCTCGTCATCACATGACTTTAGTGCCAATTTCTGGGTAGTCACTTGACTGAGGCCATGTAATGCAGATACCACATTAATTTTTATGGCGGATGATGTCTATTTGAGTCTACATTTACTTACTGGAAGGAATATAGAACCTAAATTAGCTGCTGATGGCATTCTAAAAGAGTCCAGCAGGAGGCACTACAGTCCTTCAGGTCAAGAAAACATGACATTTCTCCCCCAGCGTTCTGTGTTTTAGCATCAATATACATTCAGAGTCAAGAGCTGCATATCAATGACTCAGAACTAAAAGGCAGGAAACTATGGAAAATCACGGATTAGGTCAAAACCCATGGTTCTGATGACATTCCTCCTGCATAAATGATAAGGGGCCTGTCTGTAATTTAGACAGTTTAATGTCTCCAAGTGGGTTTCACTAGGGCCAACAGAACTAACACGGGAATGTAAATCTCTAAGCTGTAGATAAAATCGACTTTTCTAACAACTCTCACTATGTCATTTTTAATAACCGGATAGTAAAAAAAAATAAAAAGAGCTCGAATTTGAAAATCTCCAGTTTATAAACTGAGCTACAAGCTAACTACAGGCTGGAAATAACATAATGACACACATGCAAAGAAACAAAAAGGATTTACAGATAAAAACAATAAAAAAAGGAACATTCAAAATTCTCAGAGCTAAAATGAACCTATATCCCAGCAAGGGGTTTATGTGAGCAGAACTTCATGCTCCAGGCTTTGACTTCCCTCAGATATTTGTTTTTGGTGATGTGGTTTGGCCCCTTTAAAAAAGCCCTGGGATGCTCCGTGACATCAAATGTTTGTATGTGCATGGATGGAGACAGGGTCAGATTGGCCATAGACCTTACAGGTAAATTTCCCGGGGGGGCCAATGCCCAGGGGGCCACCTGGGCCCTCCTTGAGGCCGGCCAGTGGAAATTTTTGGGGATGTATTTTGTTCTGCTGGCAGTATTTTGTGATGGACTGTGGTATTTGGCTCTGTTGGGGTGGTATAATGTGCTACAATATGGTATTGCTGGCCCTGCCTTCTATTAATTTGGACCCAACTACATAATGGGGCCACTTTTAGTATTTTTTCCAGGGCCACTTTAAGTTCCCAGTCCGCCCCTGGATTGAGACCTTTGGATTAGACCGACATGGGGTGACACTGTCACTGCTGCAATTAGAGATTAGCGAATCATCCAAAATTTGCTTCTCCGAATATTCGCTGAATTTCTGACAAGATTCATACTTAAACAAATTTATTCGGTCGAATCCATGTTAAAAAAAAACAATCGTTGTTTTGTGAACATTCCTGCACAAATTACGAACGTATGGTCAGCGTAATTAAAAGTACGCAATACATAAGCATTAGCGTGCAACAGTGTGTACAAATCCTTAGGGTACTATTGACGCGCGAATGCACCATACGCACGAGGCTAGGCCACGGCTTACAGTCTTTAGAGGCAGTCCATATGAGGTAGAAAAATAAGGTGCTCACTGCTAGCTATCCAGCTAAGTGCATAATTTACTAAAAACACTGTACAATAAGTGCATAATAGGACACATACATTGCAGTACCTGAAAAAGAATACACACAATGGGCTAAAGTGCTGAACCAGTAAAAACAGTGTAGCTAAAATACAGCAAAGACATAAGTATGCAAACATTTTAGTGCAATCAATTTCACATTTGCAAGCATAAAAGGCTCAGATATACGTTTGAGTCTCTCCTTATGGCTCCTAGTTGACATGATAAAACACTGTCTGGAACAAATAGTCCAAAATTTAATTGTAATCCACGTTAGATAATATTGTAATCCAAACAGGTAACATGTAATCCGCGTGGATAATAGAGAATAGCAGCTAATTGAGAACCCTCTTTGCAAAGGGGGCTCCCAAATAACCTGAGAAGGGGAAAAAAAGGAAAATAGGCGCGCTTAGGCGCAACTGGGACTTTTCTGCAGAATGGGGGGGAGTCCTGACAGCCATGTCCATCTGGGTGAGAGTCAAACGTTGGCAATACAAACAAACAAACATAAAAAGTGCCAACTAGCTCTCACCCGTCAGGTGCAGTCCATGGTGTGGCTCCCATAGGTCCTCCAGAGGTGTCCTTCACTCAGTCAGTTGTTGGGTTCCTCAGATGAGGGACCTGAAGTCCTCTTCGCTGGAACTGCTGCTGAATGACATCAGGATGCTCCTGCCTCTTGTAGGCCACGCTCGATGCCGTAGTAGAACTCCAGTGCCCTCTTCTTCCGGAAGTCGGACTTGACGGAGTCTGGGTGGTGGTCACACTGGTGAGCGCTGCAGCCATTTGCGCTTTTCTGGATCCTCCTGCCAGGACAGCAGGGGAAAGGACTTCCGGCTGCAGGTTGCATCCAGGGAAGTAGCCCCAGCTTCCCTGGCTGCTACTGACTTCATCTTTCACGGCAGCTGGTATTGGTTGATCACCGTGGATTGGAAAGTAAATGATGAAGTTGTCAGCTGACCCAGATGAAAGGACTGTGGTGGTGGTGCTGGCAGTCCAGGAATCAGAGGTTCCGGCTGTGGCTGTGGCTTTTCCCTGAACCGGGCCTTTCAGGGATGCCATGGGGGTGTACAGGCTGTGACGAGGTTGTGGCAGGTACGGCCTTTTCACCGACCTGCGGCCCACAAAATACTCCTTTCCGTCCTAGTCGTCTGCCAGGAAGCCAGACCCTCTCTCAATGGAAAACCACAGGACCGTTCCCTTTCGGCGTTCCATTGCAGGATCTCCCCGCCTACGGTGGTCCAGTACCTGGATGACCGAGTCCTCCACTGTGTTTTTATAGTCCCAGAGCGTCTGTGCATGGGCCGTCACCGATGATGGCACAATTGGGTTCTGTCTTATGGAAGGTGATGTCGTGAATCTCCTCCTGGGCGGCGAAGTGGACACTCCTGCCGCCTCCGCCTCACGACCCACAGCAGACACTCCAGCCGCACCAGCCACAGCAGACGCACCAGCCGCCTGACAACGAAGAACTGCCTCATGATGTGCAGCTAACTCCGCAGGCGGTAAGGAGAATAAGGGCACTGTAGGTGGGTTACTCGCCTTCAGTTCAGAGTGTGACACCCTGATGTCTGGAGCGGGCGGTGTTTCAGGGTACTCGTCCCCAAAGGCCATCTGGTTCCAGTTGGGACGCAGCTCTTTAGCCATGCTTGCTACTAGCTCAGTGTTCAGCGCAGATCTAAACTGGTTCAAAGGAGGGTGGAGTACTAAGGGAGGAGTCTTCACTCCCTATACGTGCAAATAGTTAGATCCCGGTGGGCCGGGCTGTTTTTTTCCAGTTCTGAGGGGGGCGTAATTTCACTTTCCCGCTCTTGCGGGGGCATATCATCATTTTCCCGCCTCACGCAGAATGCGCACGTTTCGTACGTTTCATACGTATCGTATGTATCGTTAGCGTTCAAAATTTTGCAAAGTTTTACGAATAATAAGAAGCGAATCTGGATTCGCTTCGAAGGAGAAAATTTGTAAGATTCGATACGAATCTACGAAGCCTTGAATAGATTCGCTCATCTCTAGCTGCAATGCCCAAAAACCGTGGCATCCTGTTGGCAAGGCAATTTTCAAATGGATCAAATGGTGGCCGTGTGATTTTATTGAGAAATAGCTGTTTCACTGATGGCTCCGTGTGTCACAGGGGCCCATAACAACCAATTAGGTTGATGCGTTTAACAGAAGAGCAGTTATGTACTTTGTTGCTTTTCATTCGTTTTGATACATATTTCCCATTGAGTATTGATTACTTCACTGCTTTCAGGGCCTATGTCCAAGACCACTCCATTCACAGTATGTGGTGGCATGAAGGGGGTGATATGGCCTCTTTAAATTGTACTGCTCTGGTAGCTCTGGCTGTTTCTTAGGCCTCATGCACACTACTGTTTATATTTTCTGGTCCACAAACAGCAGATTCGCAAGATACGTGTAGTGGCTGCATGCATATTGCATTTACATAATAGAACTTCTATTATGAACTGCCTATTCTTGTCCGCAAAATGTATCTATTGTATAATTTGCAGAAAGGCAGCACGATTTCATCTGAAATGAATGGGTCCATGTGTAATCCACAGAAATGCGGATTGGATGTCGACTCAAACAGTGGCCATGTGCACATGGTCTAATTTGTATATGTACTTTGCCTCCTCTGTGTGTGTTGTGCCTGAGGCTGAGAAGTAAGTAGCGGCAGAGAGCAGCATAGGAAATACATTTATTTAAGGGCTTGTACTGGATTTTACCATTGATAGCCTATCCTTGGGTTAGGCCATCAATATCTGACACAGCACACCCCTGCCGATCAGCTGTTCTGCTGTAGCTCCAGCACCTGAACTACAGAGCTTCATCTATTGTGTAGTGGACGGACTTGAAGTTAATGTGAGCAACACTGTGGCAACCACCTTTTTTCACAGACCCATAAACTTCAATGGGCGTGCTTGGTCTGCATCACAGATCACAATGGAAGTAATGGGCCGCTTATACAGTGGCTCTGAAGCTTTTATGGAAGCCTGCTGAAAGATGCCGCAGGTCACCAGCAATTGAATGCTAGGGAGAAAGAAGAGGTCAGTACTGTTTCTTTATTATTTTATAACATTTGCATGAATTTTCCTTTTTTTTTTTTTTAAAAGAGACGTTGGATAATCCCTTTAAATCCTGGAGGTAGAAAAGAAGGTTATGACTTCTGCCTACTCCGCCACCCCAAAACACATAGTGATTAACCAACTGATGACTGTTCCTGCCTCAGTTTGTATACAAGGTTTGATGTCATCACCCTGTGAGGGCATGGAAGCAGGACTCATTAGCTTTCTCTATAAAACTTTGCATCATTTAGCCAGCTTTGTACATTAAAATACTGATTCAAATAATAGAAAGCCAATATATTTCCAAACACAGTCTCTACCCTTATGCCACCTGACCTGGATATCATAGAATACCTTTCAGCCCGATAATCAATATCACAAGACGCTCATCACAGCAATCTGATTCCATGTACAGTATATGGCAATGAGTTCAATGTACTCCAATGACCCTCACAGTCACCATATCTTGGTCTGTTTGAGTGCAAATCAGATATAAGGCTCAAATGGGTTTCTAACAAGCATTAAAAGCTTTCAAAGGTGTCATACATTTAAACTATAGATTTTTATACTAATGAACTGTACTTGATAAGTATCCAATCAAAATTCCAAATGGTTAAAACCTTAAAGAGTAACTAAACCTTTGAATCAAATTTTAATATGTTGTCCCTAATGCCCTAAAAAACCTTTTTCTAATATACTTTATTTAGCAATTTTATATTTTCCTTAGTGTTTTCCTTACCTAAAGTGCACCATTCACTGTGCGCTTAAAACTCAGTTCTCTGTACACCGCTGACAGCTCGATGGTGTACAGTGTACAGAGTGAAAAATTTATGAATGGGGCCTCAGCAGCTCTGTGAGTACAGGCAGGAGTGCATATTGCTGCTCCTGCCCGTGCTCCCTGGAGGGTTACTAACTCCTGGCATAGTACATAGGTACCCTGTATCCATGTACTATGCCAGGATTAACTGAGCGGAGCGGCTCCTGCTTCTGCTTGCTCCACTAAGTTAAGAGAACTGCATGTCAGCTCTTAGTTTAGCAGAGCAGGCAGAAGCTGGAGCCCGCTCCACTCAGCTAATCCTGGCATAGTACATGGGTACAGAGTACCCATGTGCTATGCCAGGAGTTAGTAACCCTCCAGGGAGCACGGGCAGGAGCAGCAATATGCCCTCCTGCCGGTACTCACAGCGCTGCTGCAGCCCCATTCATAAATTTTACACTCCATAGTCTGTACACCACCGAGCTGTCAGCGGTGTACAGAGAACTGAGTTTTAAGCGCACAGTAAATGGTGTGGTTTAGGTAGGAAAAGACTAAGAAAAATAGAAAATTGATAAATAAAGTATATTAGAAAAAGTTTTTTAGGACATTAGGGACAACGTATTCAAATTTGAAGCAAAGGTTTAGTTACTTTTTAAAGTGGAACTGTCATCACGAAATAAAAAGCAATCTGAAAGCACCATGTTATAGAGCAGGAGGAGCTGAGCAGATTCAGTGATTGTCAGCTCTGTGTGTGTATAAGTGTGCAAACAGAGATAGCTGACAGTCACCGATAACTTCTCCCTACTGTACCAATAGCTTATCACTGGAAGTGAAAAAAGCTAATATATAAATGTAAAAATTACAGATTTTACTGAATGTTTTCCCATAAAATATACATATATTAATCTGTTCAGCTTCTCCTGACAGGTCCTCTTTAAAGGCTAGTATTGATTTCATGTTTTATGTGCTAAAAACATTTTTCTATTTGAGTTTAATTAGACGTTTTGCTTTGTTTGGCTTCAGCAGCTTGTATGTACTCCTCTGCTTTGCAAGCTGCAGAATGCCGTTCTGAGCTGAATCCATCACAGGAGCACTCTAATGGCTTTGCCTGTAGCCCCCCCCACCACCCCCCGGACTTCTCCTGAAACTAGTGTAAGATTTTTTTTTTAATTGATTTGATTTTTTTTTAAATTGATTTAAATTGAGTGATTTAGCACAGAATTCCTTTCTGCGGCTTGCAAGGTAGTGGAATACATATAAGCTACTGAAGCAAGTAAAGCAAAATGAAACCCAATTATAAAAAAATATTTTGCCACAACAAACATGCAATTCAATAAAATTCCAGCCTTTAGATTGCTGTGTGTGGGTAAAAAAGTATGTAACTATTTCCTCTATCTCTCCATACACATTGCAGCATATCTTGCACCGGCACTGGTCATTCACGAGTTTAATAAATAATGACCTAAGTTTAGAATATATTTTAATTAAAAACTCTGCGATCCTTTGTGTTCTCTAATGATAATTGCAATCATATTCACAATGGTGTGTGGGCATCTTCTCAGTTTCTTAATGGCTGGATTGAGCTTGACCTGCTAAATGTCCTTAATACTAAACTAAATGTTCTTTGTTGCTTTCTAAAGACATTGTTTAGCCATGGAAGTAATTTACTTTCATAGACCGAGTAGCAATATTTTCAGAACAGAGGGCACTTGAGGGACATAGCACTCGACATGCAGGAGAGTAGAATACTGAAATATAAATGTATTTATGAATATGGAGGTGCATGATTAAGTGATATGCAGCATAATAATTCATCTGATCATTTGCATTCTGAACAGACACTGAGATATTATGACTTATGGAGGTTAGGGAGTCATGGAATGCAATCTTTAGCCTAAATTTTACATTTATTTAAATAAAAGACAGAATATGTGAGTTATTGAGTACTTGATCTGAAACTTTGGTCTGTTGTACAGCAGAGGGAAATGGAATAAGCTTTGTGGAAAGACTATGTCAAGGTAATGGTCAGCATTCCATTATAGGGTAGTAATGTAATGCCCATCTCAAAAAGAAGCACAAAGTTCACAAGGTGGTCAGCAGCATGGACTGGTGAACGTTCGTTAGATCCCTCTACCCCAGGATCAGTGAACATGTTGAAAGAATAGAGACAGCCCACTTGGGAATTCTTCTGTGTCAATGAAGATGCAATGTTACACACCAGTAACAGGTCCAATGGTTTAGGAAAAATGAACAGGTTCACTGTCACAAAAAGTGCAATTTTTTGGATAAGCCAGTGCCCTTCTTCAGGCACTGCTTACAGCTGGGTTGAAGAACAGGTCCAATGGTTTAGGAAAATGAACAGGTTCACTGTCATAGAAAGTGCAATGTTTGAGATGAGCCAGTGTCCTTCTTCAGGCACTGCTTGAAGATGGGTTGAGGACCTGGTCCAATGGTTAAGAAAAAATGAACAGACATAGGTCTGGTGGCATATTTGATTACTAGGAGGGCAGTCATCTCAAAAAGAAACAAATATTTTGTAACATGATTTGAGGTGCATTAAACTTTACTAAAGGAGTACTGCCCTGGAAGCTGATATGCTTCACATGTTCTGGTCATGTCCGGAATTGGAACATTTCTGGTCTGAAATGTATAAGCAAATTGAGGAATGTTATAAGGTTAGGCTTGCCAATGACTTCTTTGGTGGGATATTTGGGATATGTGCAGAGGTATCGACCACAATGGCACATAAATTAGCTATTGCTAGACTATTATACACCGCGTGTAAGTCCATAGATAAATATTGGATACAACCGAATCCCCCGACTAAGTTGGAGTGGATTCAAGTGGCTAATCATATGATTTCAATGGAAAGTGGGTTCCATATTAAAAGAGGTACTGTTAAGAAATTCCAGCAACAATGGCAGGTGTGGCTGAATGGACTGGGTAAAAGATCCAAAAGATTGACAAACATCTGGACGGGCATTGTTCTCAGGGGAGTGGGAGGATAGAGATAAGAATAATGAAGGTATGATGTCTTTGCGTTGGTATGTGGTCACACGGAGAGAGGGAGGGGGGTGGAAGGGAATAGTTGGGGGGAAGGGAAGGGAGAGGAGAATGTGCTTTTCATAATGATTGTCATTGTACACTGGAGATATTAATCATTTTTATTTTATACATGACATATGATTGTACACTAGATATGCTGTAATTGATGAATACTTCTCTTCTGTATGTTTTGTTTTTCTTTTGTTGTATTATAAAATAATAAAAACGATCTGATTTAAAAAAAAATTCTAAAGGAACATTCTTGGCGAACATTATCTTATGCATCATTCTGGATCTGTGAAGGCATGGTGCATGACACAGGGATTCTCCTCTTTGGTGTTTTTTGACCTACGGTGTTATGCTCTACCCCTTCATTCCTGCACTAGACATAAGAGAGAGAGAGAAGATGTTCTGTCAGGGGTGTTTCTTTGAAAGAAGGATCTCCACCCAAAGAGTAAAATTGGCCATAAATTAGTGAATAAGAAATTAGAGGAGCAGCCAGACTTTCAGTAACATTTTTCTTTTTTGTTGTGGTGGCCATTTTGCAAACGCAATAACAGGAAGTGATGCCATGCTTGTTGTTAACTTTGACTTATCTTCTTGGAAACTGGTGTTAAATGGCATTAAGTCTGAATGTTCAGTCAACAACAAAGTGACAAATCAAGAGATGCTGAGATGCTTATTCAATATGGCTGCACTTCCTGTTGTTACTTTTACTGTAAAAAAGCAGCCATTTTTTATGGTGGAAACACCACTCGAAATGTGCGAAATACTGCTAACAATTTTAGATCTTTCTCATTCATTTCAAGGAGAAAAACACATCAGAAGCTAAGATCAGATGGTGAGTCAAATTGGCCCCTTGAAACTGTTAATTAGGTATGCCCTGTTCCTCCCACTCGATCCCATAGAAATTCATGAAGCGCCTAGACACTGTTTTACCATTCACAGCAGGTGGTTTAGAGGCTACTTGACTACATACATGAGTTTGAATAAATATACCATAAGCTGTAAATAATTCCTGCTAAGTCCTACATGTTAATCATTTTGATAATCACATTTAGTATATCGTGGGCATCACAAGAAACCTAAATACCCCATACCTGACTGCAAGTGTTCCCACATAAGAAGGTTCTCACCTTCTGTAAAACTTACATATTTCATATTTGGTGTCTATACCATCTGTATGGTGAAACATGGATTATGGAAGCATGTCTGCTCATGTAACTCCATTAGAGCAGACTGGAAGGCATATTTTGTTCATATTTCATATCTGCCAGCTGGATAAGGCTGTGTGGTGAGCATGAGTAATGAAGCACCACCCCCAGGCTTGGACCAGGATGCAAGAGACTTTCCTCCAGGCCAGGGGTGGATTGGGAACTTAAAGCGGCCCTGGAAAAAACCTAAAAGTGGACCCAATATTATATGTGGGTCCAAATTGACAGAAGGTGGGGCAACACAACTAGATGGGGCCAATACTTTAGTAGGGTCAGTAATACCACAGTCAACAATACCATACCACAGGACCAAATAAATACCACAGTGTAGTACAACATACCTCTCCAGAAGCTCTCCCCCTGTGGTGGTCATAAGTAGCTGCCACGTTCTGCCCTCCTCCAGCATACTGCCTGGACTTCCTCTAATAATAATGTTCTCCTAGTACTATGTACCCAACCAGCGTCAGTGAGGGGGCTCGGGTGGCCCTACAGACATCAACCCACTGGGAAAATTCCCTGTAGGGTCTATGGCCAATGCTTCCCTGCTCCAGCCCTACTCCTTTTGCTGATGGGGCATACAAATATGTGACTGTGGACCTTTCCTTAGACATAAGTTGGGGATCCAATCAAGCATCATGCAAGATGCTTATTATTAGACGTTATTCGCAAAGACAGTTTTTTCTCCTTGTTGTTGCGCTAAAGGACCCCAACATCCATCTAAAATGAGGCTGGTGATATTGTGTGTCTGTTTGCAAGCAGGGCATTGTTGGGGTACGTATTGGCCCGTAAGTCAATGGTGGTGGTAATGTGTTCTGGAGTACATGGCCTGTGTTGGGGAGTGATTTATGCTCAATTTGTATCCTCAGTGAAGCAGAGTGCAAGAGTTAGTAAGTGAATTAACCCCTTGCAGTCGCATCGGCATTACATGGCAGGGAGGTTACATACTTGACTTGTCAAGCATATTTGAAAACACACAGCCACATTCACATAACAACATTTCTACCATTGAAATTGATGGAAAACAGTTGGTCACAATTTTGCTGCATAAAATGACAATTTTACGAGACTAAAATATGACACAGATATAAGCCATGTGAACATAGCCTAAAGATAACAGGCTCATGCTCTATCTTTTTGGAAGGGAATAGCTGGATTATATGAAATCCACTCTAGAGAACACCCCATTTGCTTTGTTTTGAAGCCCCATTAGCTTGGAATTTATTATCTCAGTATCCTGAATAACCTTCTAGAAGAATTTAATTGACAATATGGGTATGTCCACACAGATGTAAATTGTTAAGGGAAAAATCCATGACAAAATCCACATGAGTTACATATGGATCTGTCATGGATTTAGTTGTGGATGTTACCCTATATATTGCAAAGGATGATATCCACGGTTGAAATCCTCCAATTTAAAAGCCCCACTGCATGTTATTTTCTATGCAATTCCACACATATTTGTTATGCAGTGTGTGTGGATGATTTTAAAATCTCATTGACATTGCTGTAAACTGAAAAGTTTCTACCTGCAGATTTGCTGTGGAATATCAAGAGTATACATGTTTCAATTTAAAATGTTTCAATTTAAAAGCACCTATATTCTCATATCTCACCATTCAATCCAATGAACAGTTACCACTAGTGATGAGAATCACTAAAATTCTTTACCAATTACAGTTGACATGTCCAAGTGACATTACAGTATAATTATTCCTGGGAAGAACTCTTGGAGGGTCAAAAGTTACGCACATTTGACCTTTAACTTTATCAAATTAGAGAAGTGATTGTGTTTTGTAAGGGTATTTTTAAGTACTGATTGGTTCTACCCCCTTTAACTTTGTTTCTTTTATATTACTTTGTAATTCCTTGTAATGTAGTACTCATTCCCCATTGTGCTGATAAGCCTACACTCCTGAGCGATCTCAGACATGCATGATGTACACTGGAGGAGGTGCTGATGGAACTAACTATTGTCCGCACCGACAATTAGGGGAAACTCCACTTGGAACTTCATCCTTGCTAGGATATAAGTATTGATTTGATCTATCTCTTGTACACCCTGGGGTGTCGGTTATCTTTTATAACATGATAGACAGCCGTGTGTTGCAGCATGGCCGAACGGATCCCTAACCCTAGGCTAGTGATGTTTATTTAAAGGGAACCTGTCATCAGCTTTATGCTGCCCTCACTCAGAGCAGAATAAAGTAGTGACAGAAATGCTGATTTCAGCAGTGTGTCACTCATGAGCTAATAGTAAAGGCCCTTTTAGACGGGCCGATGTGTCTCCCTGCCCGAGCGCCGATCAGCGATATCGGCGCTCGGGCAGGGAGCCTTTGCACGGCCCGATGAATCGAGCGCCGGGCCGCACGAGTGATCGCTGTATCACTCGTGCGGCCGGGAAGCTCCATACTGTCAGGTGCACATCGCCTGTTTACACAGGCCGATGTGCGCCCGACAGATTGGATCTTTTTTAGAAACCAAAAGATCCAATCAGCCGACGAACGAGCGTTTTGCTTGTTCGTCGGCTGATTAGGGCCACTTTTACACGGGCCGATTATCGGCACTAGCGTTCCTAGGAACGATTTTTCGGCCGATAATCGGCCCGTGTAAAAGGACCTTAAGTGGTTGCTGAGAACCAGGATCATAATCATTGCAGCCCAGGCCTTGAAAAGAGTCACATCTACCTGAGAAGAGTCATGATTATTGATAATCTCCTGCTCTCCCGCCCGTCTGCTGATGATTAGCAGTTCTCTCCTAGAGAGAAAGGTTGTAAACTAGGTAGAATCCTGTCAGTCATCAGCAGGTGGGCAGGGAAAGCAGGAATTCATGAATATCCATGACTCTTCTCAGGTGGCCATGACTCTTTGAAAGGCCCAGTCTGCAATGACTGTGAAGTTGGTTCTCAACAACCACTTACTTTTATCTTATAAATGACAGACCGCTGAAATCAACTCACCTGTCTCTACTTTATTCTGCAGTTAGTATGGGCAGCATAAAGGTGATGACAGGTTCCCTTTAATTTTTATTATTCTGTATGTGACTTGTCTGTGTTATCTTATATATGATCACACTTAGTAAATATATTTATTCACTTAGCCTGCGTAAGCTTATTCATTCTAAAATCGTCAAATTCACCTTGGTGGCAGCGGTGGGAATTGAATTATTAATCTGCTTATTATTGCTAGTGTGTTACATAGAGAGGATAGTTTGGACCCGCCACTCTGAATGGGAACCCAGGCATTCATGGGATTCTAATAGTTTGCAAGCGGATTATTAGTGGTTGCACGTCTTGTGCAAATGTGCACTAGCGGTGAGTGGGGCTGTAGTAGGCATGGTAGAATCTAGCAAGGTTGTTTTGGAAGTTGTAGAACTGAGTAGGTTCTAGAGAAAATCTGTAAGACTGTGTAGTAAGATCTTGCAGATTGTGTACACCTCCTGTGATGTTGAGGGAGTTCTGATGAGATGGAAAACAGAGCAATGTCAAGATGTTAATTTATGGCACTGACAAGAAAGAAAAGTACCCAAGTGTCTACAATGATTATAACAGAACTTGTGTTAAATATTCAGAAATGAACTGTTTAAGTATTTGTTGCTCTAATGCTGCGTTTGTAAACACCTATGGCTATAGCATTAGAGATTTGTTTGTTGTGTTGTGGTAAGTGTGATACATCAGGGACTGTTTGCTAGTTAGTAATGAATAAGTATTGTAGCTAGTGTGTGCCATTAGATCTTATGGCTAGCACTAAGAATATGAAGGTGTTAGAAATATATATCTCTGTTCTGGTTTCTATAGACGGTTGAAATTATAGACAGGAATCTGTGAGATGGTATGTTGATCAGAAAGATTACGTATTGTCTGGCATTCGTATGAAGTAAGAATGTTAGAGGAGAGATGTTGCCTACATTTGCCCTACATTTACCCTACAGTTAAACAAGGGTTGGTGTGTCTGGGCTGTTAAGGGACATAGACACATAGATAGTGATATTTCATGGTCCCATTCCCCTTCTAGTCTGATTGTATAGCTCTGTTTTTCTCTCTTTGCTGAAGTCTCAGGAAAGTTGTTTGAATACTTGAGAGATAAGAGTCAGGAAAGGGGGGCTGACTGCTGCGGTGGGTGGTGTCTCTTTTATATTACTTTTATTATTCTGTGTAAGGATATTCCTTGTATTGTAGTACCTATTCCCAATTGTGCTGATAAGGCTACATTCCTGAGTTATCTCAGAGACATATGTGATGCACACTGGAGGAGGTGTTGATGGGAATAACTGTGGTATACACCAACAATTATGGGGGACTTCACTTGTAACTTCATCCTTGATAGGATGTAAGTATTGATGTCCCTATCTTTTGTACACCTTGGGGTGTTGGTCATGTGTTATAAAGTGGTAGACAGCCATGTGTTATAGCATGGCCGACCAGATCCCTACCCCTAGGCTAGTGATGTTTATTTACTTTTTATTATTCTGTATATGATTTGTCTGTGTTATCTTATATTTAATCACACTTAGTAAATATATTTATTCATTTAGCCTGCGTAAGGCTAGTTTCACACTTGCGTTGTAAGGATCCGTTTGCGAGATCCGTCACAGGCTCTCATAAACAGTCCAAAACTGATCAGTTTTGTCCTAATGCATTCTGAATGGAAAATGACCCGTTCAGAATGCATCAGTTTTGCTCCAGTTCAGTCAGCATTCCGCTTTGGAGGCTGACACTAAAACGCTGCTTGCTATGTTTTGGTGTCCGCATGACGAAACTGAGCCAAACGGATCCGTCATGACTCTCAATGTAAGTCAATGGGGACAGAACCGTTTTCTTGACTTTCAATGGAGTTCATAATGGATCCGTTTTGGCTATGTAAAAGATAATACAACCGGATCCATTCAGAACGGATGCAGACGGTTGTATCATCATGACGGAAGCGTTTTTGCTGATCCATTGACGGATCCTGCAGAAATGCTGGTGTGAAAGTAGCTTAAGCTTATTCATTCTAAAATCGTCAAATTCACTTTAAAACAGGTTGAAATGGAAATTATTTTTTCTGTATGGTGTGTTTATAGCAAATTAATTAATCTCTAATTCTCTAATAAAGAACATACAAAACTGCATAGATATCTAAAATTCCTAATTCGGAAACTTAATAAATAATAGCAGCTTTTTAGTTACAATAGACAAAGTTATCTTGTATAGGGAGTCCCCTGCTGGGTGAATATTGGATGCTTGTAAAGTACCAATATTTTACTAAAATTAAGGACAATGGAGGGAATGTATCATTGTAGGTTTATTTGAAGTTATTTCTTAGATTGGAGTTCCTATGCTCACCTGCGCCAAATTTATGAACATGGCACACAATTTTTATAAATTTGTAGCAAGTGCAATGTTGTGCCTATTTCAATCGAAGTACTCATGGAGGTTACTTGATATGGATTTGCAACTTTTTTTTTTACAACTTTTTGAAAAGTCACACTTCAAAAAATCACATACAAAAGTGGTCTTCTGACCAAACTTCTCTCTTCACTTCTCAAAGTGGTGCAGGAAGGTACAGCTCACCAAAAGTCACAATATTTTGTGCAAAATCCCAGAGAACTAGGTTCTAAGGCTGCCCATACATGGTCAGGTTTTTATTAGGTTTGTAGATGATTTATAAATTTACACCTAGTTCTAGTTTCAAAACTGCAGCTGAAATGCTAATCAAAACTTGATTGTGTGCGGGAACGCTAAAGGTTCTGCCACACGTGCAGGACTGCAGGTATTTTAATGCAGTCTACAGAACAGATGTTACTCTTTTTATGAATCTGCTTCTGGTTTAGTTTCAAAAACTGCATAAAGATCTGAATGCATCGCTACAGGGCTGGATTTCCATGTTCCAGGTTTTTCTCATGCAGTTTTTTAAGCCAAAACCAGAAGTTTTGGACAGAATGTCATCATTGTTAAGTAGAGGTAAACATTTTAGAATAATGTTTTTTAATATTAGTAAATTGATCACTGTATTGTAAATACACTGTAGGCATGACATAATTCCTTTGACCATATAAAGTGGTCTGTTGTCTGCAAACCATGGATCCGCAAAACACGGATACTGGCTGCATGCACGCTGCATTATGGTGCAGACCCGTTGACTTCAGGATAGAACATGTCCTATACGTCACTGCAACATGTGGACTACCCATAAAGTCAATAGGTCCGCACCATGATGCAGAGTGTACACAGTCGGTACCTTGTTTTGTGGATCAGCAGTTTGCGGACCGGAAAACACTTACAGTTACGTGAATGCTCCCTTGCAGTAACATGTTGCAGTAACCATTAAAGTGAATGAGTAAAGTGCAGTTACCAGTAAAGTGAATGAAATTTGCCAAATGTCACATACACTTTGCTGTTTTCTTCCATGCCGAAATTGACTTTCTGAGCAAAGTTTAAAATCTGCAGCATGTCAGTTGTTTGTACGATTCCACACCTTAGAGTTTTCCCCATAGAGTTCACTAGAGTTGTTAACATAATCCGAAAATCTGTACTAAAATCTGCATCAAGTGCATAAAAACACACAATAAGAGCTCATGAACACGAATGTATTTTCTTTCCGTGTCAGTTCCGTTTTTTTGCAGACCGTATGCAGAACCATTAATTTCAATGGGTCCACAAAAAAAACATAAGGTACTCCATGTGCATTCTGTTTCCGTATGTCCGTATTTCCGTTCCATGTACTATTATTGTCCGCATTACGGACAAAGATAGGACTGTTCTTTTAGGGGCCAGCTGTTTCTTTCTGCTAAATACGGAATGCACATGGACCTCATCCATATTTTTTGCAGTTCCGTTTTTTGCGGACTGCAAAATACATATGGTTGTGTGCATGAGGGCTAAATAGTACGGATTTCTGTGCCTTTTTGTTGCGAACTTTCTGCAGATTTTCTGTACACAAATCCGCACCGTGTGCAGGTACCCTTATGTGACAACAATTCCGTTCTCTCCTGTTGAATCACCAGTTTTTCAGCCCTAAAGAGCAACTGGGATAACCTCTGGACGAGAACCACATGGTACCATAGCCTGAAAATTTGTGTTGGGACTAACATTTCTCCTAATTCTAGTGATTTCCCCAACTGGAACACACTTCAGAGTATGTTTGGGATGAGAGCTAAAGACATGTCACACTGCATTACCTGCAGTAGGTTTTCTGGAAGTAGATGTACTAATAGTATGATTCACCTGTCCCTTCAATGTAAGATCCAAAAATGCAATTGAAAAATAATTAAAATTATGATTTCATTATGGATTATTGATTTTAAATTCAGGTGCCTGAGACACTTGACTAGTTGGCTGCCTACTAGAAAATCGAATATGTGATAAATGTGTAACAGCCACCAGCTCGGCAAAATCCATGTCCCGCAACTGACTAGTGTATTCTGCACAACCAGACATAAAAACCTCATTGTCATTAGATTTAGAAAAATGATATTATCCAGTCAGATTCCGTATAAATGTTTTTGTATGAATAATTGTGGAAAAAAGATCAAAATCAGCAGATGGGGCAAATGAAAGCCCCAAAGACAATAACGTTTTTGTGACTGGGTGAATTGTTGAGATGAGATTTAAGACACATAGTTCATAAGGGGTTAAAGGGTTATTCCCATCTTGGACAATGGGGGCATATCGCTAGGATATGCCCCCATTGTCTTATAGGTGCGGGTCCCACCGCTGGGACCCGCACCTATATCGAGAACGGGGCCCCGGAAGTGAGGGAGGACGCACCGCGCATGCGCGGCCACCCTCCATTCATTTGTAGCACTGGCTCGGCTATTTCCATTGGCTGGCACTTCTTGGTCTGTACAGATCACTTTACTGCAGTTATATATTATTGTAAACCTGCCTGTAATGATGAGGAGATATCACCACTGTGCATAGATAAGACATGATCCGCCATTCACAATAGGTCAAATGCTTGTAGATAGGGACAGACATGGATAGTGAGCCTTGATCTTGAACCCAGCCCACTTTTCTCAACCTACTTGCAGTACAAGTCCTAGGTAGCAAGACTGCAACTAGTTGACAGTCCCTACACTACTAAAGTGCAGTGATAGAAAGACACCAAAAGATAAAACAACACAAAAGGGTAGTCATACAAAAATGGGTCACAACCAGGTGGACAATGCAGTACTAAAATGAGAGACAGAGAGTAGTGAAAAGACTAGCCAGTATCAGAACCAGAGGGGATGCACAGTACAAATCACATGAGACACAGAGTAGTCAAAAGACAAGCCGAAGTCAGAAACACAAACAATCCAAATGAATTCAAGAACCAGAGACCTACAGTAGCTAGTGAGCGAATACAGGACTATCACTGGCAGGGCCGCCATCAGGGGGGTACAGCAGAACCTGCTGTGGGGGGCCCACGGCAGATTCTTCAAGAAAGGGGGGCCTGGGCCTCTGGCAGCTGTCTCTGCGTCCATAGGACGTAGAGACAGTTGCCTGTTGCAGGAAGGAGCACATCACTTCACTGTGTTTATTATCTCTGTACTGTGACATCACTGTGTTTATTATCTCTGTACTGTGACATCACTGTGTTTATTATCCCTTGACTGTGACATCACTGTGTTTATAATCCCTGTACTGTGACATCACTGTTTTTATTATATCTGTTCGGTGACATCACTGTGTTTATTATCCCTGTACTGTGACATCACTGTGTTTATTATCCCTGGACTGTGACATCACTGTGTTTATTATCCCTGGACTGTGACATCACTGTGTTTATTATCCCTGGACTGTGACATCACTGTGTTTATTATCCCTGGACTGTGACATAACTGTGTTTATTGACCCTGGACTGTGACATCACTGTGTTTATTATCTCTGTACTGTGACATCACTGTGTTTATTATCCCTGTACGGTGACATCACTGTGTTTGTTATCCCTGGACTGTGACATCACTGTGTTTATTATCCTGTACTGTGATATCACTGTGTTTATTATCTCTGTACTGTGACATCACTGTGTTTGTTATCCCTGTACTGTGACATCACTGTGTTTATTATCCCTGTACAGTGACATCGCTGTGTGTATTATCCCAGTGCAGAAAGAGGTAAGTGGTCTGTGTTTGTGTGTTTGTTTTCTATCTTTCAGGGTCGTGAATGCAGAGGACTACGTCGGATTCGGTGGACTACGTTGGACCAGCTTTTTTTTTTTTTAAATAAAATGGTCAAACAGGGGTCTGGGGGAGTATTTATTTTAATAATGATTTAATTATTTTTGTAAAAAAATGGCGTGGGGTCCCCCCTTTTTTTCCTTCGCCAGCCAGATACAACCAGCAGCGGCAGCCTGGCACTACCAGGGTGGGAAGGGACACGGTTATTGGCCCTTCCCAGCCTAATGGTACCAGCCTGCAGCCGCCCCAGAGCCAGACCCTCAATTTAGAAGGTCCGGTCCTGCGGGTACCCGGCTCTTCCCGGCACCCCTGGTGGCGGTGGGTGCCGAGGTAATAGATGTTGGGGTTAGTGCTGGCCTGCCATACCGGCAAGCACTAAGCCCAGTATTAGTAATCAGGGCCGTCTGTAGATAGCCATAATTACTAAAACTGTAGTATTGTAAAAAAAAATACACACACACAAGTATAAAACATTTTATTGAAATAAACACTCCCCCAGTCCCCTATTTGACCATTTTATTAAAAAAAAAAAAAAAAAAAAAAAGCTGGTCCGACGTAGTCCACCGAATCCGACGTAGTCCTCTGCATTCACGACCCTGAAAAATAGAAAACAAACACACAAACACAGACCACTTACCTCTTCCTGCACTGGGATAATACACACAGCGATGTCACTGTACAGGGATAATAAACACAGTGATGTCACCGTACAGGGATAATAAAAGCACAGTGATGTCACTGTACAGGGATAACAAACACAGCGATGTCACTGTACAGGGATAATAAACACAGCGATGTCATTGTACAGGGATAATAAACACAGTGATGTCACAGTACAGGGATAATAAACACAGTGATGTCACCGTACAGGGATAATAAACACAGCGATGTCACTGTACAGGGATAATAAACCTCAGATCAACACATTGTGCCCCCATCAGACCTCAGATCAGCGTCTTGCCAACCTCAGATCAGCGTCTTGTGCGCCCATCAGACTCAGATCAGCATCTTGTGCCCCATCAGACTCAGATCAACACAATGTGCCCCCATCAGACTTCAGGTCAGCGTCTTGTGCCCCCATCAGATCTCAAATCAGCGTCTTGTGCCCCCATCAGACCTCAGATCAACACAATGTGCCTCAACACTCTGCACTTACAAGCATGTAACTGAATTTAATGGCAACTGTGTTTCCCTATTGAAAATGTTTATCAGTGTGTGAATAATAATAATATAACATGTAGCGTAAAAACATTAGCCATGGGTAGGATCCTGCCTAAAGAGTCTACCTTGTCGCGGTGGCAGGCTTACTAATCTTTTGGGCAAAAAAAGCAGTTGTGATATGCTGTAAAAAAGAAAGATGTAATGTGCTATGTGGAGGCTGCTGCATATTAAGCAAATCTGTAAAGTTTACCCGAAAGGGGGGGGGCCCGCGAAATTTGCCTGTAGGGGGCCCCGAAATTCCTGATGGCAGCCCTGATCACTGGCACTGGTATCTAGCCAGGAAGGGATTTAAATAGAGCACTGAGTCCCACGATGAGAACCTGATAGGTCATGCCTCGGTGCTCCATTAGTCAGAACACTAGCAAAGAGTAATAGAACAGCTGAGCAATCAGCTCACTGCTAGTCTCCTCCAGCACACGCCTGCTGTGGGGAGAAACAGAACATTGCATCCTGTTGCTAAGGATACTGTCACATCACCAGGGCATGGTGTCTCTCCTGGCGCGGTAACGCCAAAGCTGAAGATCCCGCCGCTGGAGCCCGGACAGGTAAGTTTATTACAATAGGTGATTATCAAATCTCATCTATTCTTTCCTTGTACAATGACTACTGCACACGTCACAGAGCATGCATACAAAACTGTCCCTTAGAAGTCAATGAGGTCCCCTCCTGACCATTGTGCCTATGGCCCATGAGGCTGCCATAAAGCAATTTTTGAAAATACTTTGTAAATGCTGTTAAGAACAGCTCCGGCAAGATGACCGCCTCCATAAACATAAAAAATTTGTAATCAGGAAATAAAATCAGATTAGAAAAAAACGATATGTACTACTATCTGGTTTTAATTGGCAGATTACATTTTTGGTGACACATTTCCTTTAAGGGTCAGAGAGCACTTTATTCTCTGCTTTCCCCATGGCTCTGTATGTAGCATTGTCTTCACTTAAAGGGGTTGTCCCGCGAAAAATATTCTACGGTTTTCAAACCAGCACCTGGATCTGAATACTTTTGTAATTGCATGTAATTAAAAATTCTGTATAGCTACTGAGTTATTCAATAAAATGTATCTGTATAGGACCACTTAATTTCTTATTTCTTTGACCTATTCACTAAGAAGGCCGCACATGCTCAGTTTCAACTTTTAACTGTCTCCTGAGCTGTGATAGGCAGAGCATGGACACGCCCCCTAAGCTGCAGCAGAAAAGACACACCACTTGAGCTGTCAGCTTGATACAAATCTAGCAGAGCAATGAATGGGGAGATCTCTGGATCCACGTGAGGTACAGGGCTGGTTCTAGCTTTGTTAAAAAGAGGTTGTCATGTCCTATATGATGTCTGATTTTCATTTTTTACATTATTCGTGGGATATCCCCTTTAATCGTCTCCTCCCTGACTGTTGCTAGGTAGAACATGCAAGTCAAATGAACAGTAAACCCCCTTGCAGAACACTTAAAACAACATCACTCCCCCCCCTCACGCACATTTAGTTGCCTGTAACCACATATATATATGTATATATATATATATATATATATATATATATATATATATATATAAACAGAGCATGGCTAATGGGACCATTTTTTAAAATCCATTATATTGGTAAGTGGGCTAACTTTCAATTTCCTGCAAAAAAAAAAATGTCTTAACCCCAGACAACCCCTTTAAAAAAAATCTAGAACATTCTTAATAAAACTAGAGAAAATATTATTTATTTTATAACATCTGACCAAAGGATGCAAGTGAAATAAAATATCAAATGCAATGTAATTAACACAGATGGTTATGCAGGTTTGAAAATGTAGCACCTACCTGTTAAGTATAAGGTTTTATTATTATGTAATTATGTATATGCCTTTCATAACCAGAATCAACAAGCCAGACATTTAATCATCATGTGTATAGAAAAAAGGAAAAAAAACAGATGGGGGGAAAAGAACAGTACACATCAAAGTAATTAGCTTGAGTAAGTCTCTATTTTACATTACCCCTGGTGTTTCTTTAACACATAGCAAAAAGTGATAGCGCAAGTAAGAACACATTAAATGTAAGCTGCAAAATACTTTGCAAGTCTAGGTGAAACGCGTTTATTCAAAGGAACCATGAATTGGAAATTTGCTTTTTATTTCCTTTTCTTTCATTGAGAGCAAAAGAACAACATTTTAGCATGAACCGAGCAGGCTCTGCCTTTCCATCACTGACAGTTAATAATTAAATCAAACAGTATATTCAACAATAGAACATATGCATCAGCTTCTTTCAAATTGCATTTCCTTCCTGTTAGATCCATTAGTGTAAACCAGACTGCCTTTAGAAAACCCCTTATTGCGGCTGTCTTTTAGTATGGTTCCTGAAATGGATAATGCACTGCATATTATGGGCAATTACACAGAACTCCCTTGTGATGGAGTTTTGGAGATTTAAACGAAACAGCTGGAAATTGAAGAGTACAGACTAACGAGGAAATAAAAAATGAAAATGACTGGAACATTCACAACGAGACTTACAAAACCAGAGTCTGGATGAGTGATAGGAAACACTCAGCTTGTAAAATGTCATTGTTTGTCAAGATTGGATTAAAACATACTTCCCCCTAGCCACTTTGTAGCATGAAAAGACAAAATATACAGTAACACAGTACATCCCCTGTTATCACTGGATATGACTTGTGAGTTCCTGCAATTTATATATACTAGAGATGAGGGGACCTTTAAAGATTTGATTAGTTACCCAGAAAGAGCTGGCTTACTGATATGAGATAGCTTTCCTTTCCCTTTAGAAAGGAGACTAGCTTGCATCTCTCTTTTAAAGAGAAGCATTATGTGGAGATGCAAGCACGGCACTAGAAAAAAATCATATTATGAAAAAGCACCTTTTGAACAATATGAGGCTACCACCAAAAATAGGAGAGAATTAGTCTATGAAACACAAGGACTCAATCTAATTTTGCATCTTAAACAACTAGAATATCCCACCCAGGATTATACTTCTCTCAATGAGACATACAAGCTAGCTCTCCTTCCAGAAAGACAAAATAACTAGAAAATTGCTTTGCTTAGCTAACTGGTCTTGGGGAGTACTCTTTGCGGTGCTCTTTATCATTAGGGAGACCAAAAAATGTTCATGATGAATGAAATATTCATGACCAGTGAACATTCAACCTTAGCTTCACCTTTAGACAGGCTGGCAGACGTTGATATATATTTTATAGCTATTGGCCCCAACCTGAGTTTAAATGTTCACTGATCTCTAGACAATTTGTAGAAATAATCAGTCGGCAATCTGGAAGAAGGTGGCGCTCGTATCCTGGGTTGCAGACCCATACATCCAAGTAGAAGAAGTGGATCAGCACTCACTTGTTGATGCTAATAAATCTTCACTTTAGTTCCATAAGCAGAATACAGGCAGTTGTGACGCATTTTGACTAAATAGCCTTTTTCAAATGCTTATTTGAAAAAGGCTGCTTAGCCGAAACTTGTCCCATCTGCCTGTATTCTGCTTATGGAAATAAAGTTAAGACTTATTAGCATCAAAAAGTGAGTGCTGGTCCACCTTTTCTACTTTGATCTCTAGACAATACATAGAATACATACAAATACATTAAATAAGTACAGAGACAACTTTTGGTATTTGCTATCTTCTATATCCAAAACTTATCTTTGGTACATATCTTTGGTTCACATATCTTGTGTCCAAAACTTGGTCTGTAGCCATTATCTGTGCTTTCTTAACAGCTCATAAACACTCATAGTTAAATTGTTATCGGTTTGTTAAGATGATATAAGGTTCCTTTACACAGAAGGACTATTATCAGGCAGATTATTGGGTGCAAAGGATTGTAAGAACACTCTTTCCTGATAATCGTCCCGTATAAATGTGATGATCCAATGAACAAGCAAACACTCGGGTGAAATCTTTGTTTATGTACATAAATTATAATTTTTGGGCAGCAGATTGTGCTGCGTAACCAGTAATATGCTGCCCAGAAGAAATTAGTTTGTATGGGAACAAGCAATTGCAATAGCGATCACTTGTCCCCATACAGTGGAGGTGATAGCCTCATGTAAAGGCAGCTCTCACCTTCTCTGATAAGCAGGAAATTTTAGCGAAGGAAAACTTCCTTCTTGATAGTTTCATGCTAAATTGGCAAGTGTAAATGCGCCATTTACGAGCTGTCAAGAGCACAGAGATAAGTGCTACAGATGGAGCCATCTGTTAAGCCTGGGCCATCTACCATACTCCCCACTGTCTTACCCGTCATATTCGCAGTATCTCCTGCCTCGCTGCCCACTGCTGTCTCCGGCAGATGTGGCAGGTGCGTGCCTGCCAAATGCGTCCTGCGGCCACATGCTCCATCCTTTGCTGGTGTCCCATAAGGGCGCATGCCCACCATTTCCTGTCATTTATGCTTCCAGGGGTGTGCTTCCTGCCTCCTAGCATGGCCCCTGGGCGGGGTTACAAGGTTAAATAGCAGATTCCTCTTCCAGGAAGTTGCCTGAGCGTTGAATTATTATCAGTAATAGCAAAGGTGTTCTGTTCTGATCTTATGTGTTTGATCCAGCCTGTTTGACCATTCTATTTGCCTGCCTCCTGCATCGACTACTGGACCTGACTGACCCTGAGCCTGTCTGATCCTCTGTACCACACTACTATCTGATACTGGCTTCTGACCTCTGGCTTGTCTCTGACCACGCTTCAGCTTCTGCCTCTGACAATCATTATCATCATTATCATCAGCTGCTGCCTTTACACCAGTTTTCTCTGCAATACCCCTTGTCACCACCATGTCTGCTATTGGACTCAGTTCACTCTAACTGCGGTTCTGAGCGTTACCTGTTGTCTGGCTCTGTGAGTCAGCTGTCATCAATATTAGCTAATCCTGTAGGTAGTGGTTCAGCTTCTCTCTTGCTGCATTCTGTCCTGTCTCCTGTGAGAGTGCTGAATTATACCCCGGGACAGTGGTGGTGAACCTATGGCACGGCGAACCTATGGCACTGAGCCCTCGCTGTGGGCACCCGCACCATGGAAAAAGTCTATGGTGTACCAATATGCCTTAGACTTTTCCTGTCATTCATCAGCGCAGGACGCACTATGAATAGCACAGGCAGCGCACTTAATTTAGGCAGGCTGTTACAGCTAAATGATAAAGTAAATGAAAAATATACTATATTTGACTGCAGTATTCAGGTTAAATTGCTGTGTTGGCACTTTGCGATAAATAAGTGGGGTTTGGGTTGCAGTTTGGGCACTCGGTCTGTTAAAGTTTCCACATCACTGCCCTAGGGGGTTAGGGGCTGCCATTCCTTGGTTGACACAGAGAATCCACACCATCTCTACTTTAAATGGTGGTAAAACCATCAGAGCACATCTCTGAAGGATTCACTGAAAAGGGGAAGCAGTCGTCTGCAGATACACTAAAAGTGAAAGCTGTTGGTGATCAATTGGAAAAAATGATTTGAGCTCAAAATGAGTAGGATGAAATAATAATAAAACTGGTCCAAAGGTGTTCATAGCCTTTAAAGATTCAGATAACCCCTGTCAATCTAATAGTATAATGAGTTGAGATACTCTTTAAGCAAATTAATAATTTACATAGACATATTTAATATAAAGGGAAACTATAAAATCTAAATGTTCTTTTGTTTAATATATGGCTATTGTCCACATGAATGTAACTACTACACTATATGTGTGCTTTCCTTAGTATTGAGCGAATCTGTCACAATCTTCAGACACTTACCATAGACTAGATGTCTCCCAGCTTCTGTTTTCTTATCATGAATAATCTACGAGAAGCAAATGTGCATATTGTGTGGATTAAAATCACTTTTGTAAACGAACAGATGATTAAATATTCATGCAAATCTGCATAACTTTCTGGAGAGCAAAATTGTTCAAAAACACATTGTAATTGAAAGAAAATATTTAACTGGCTTGTCACAAGGATTCATTTTCACACAATTTTAAGTAATGACATAAGAACACAGTGGGGCTTATTTACTTGCAAAGTACAGAAGTTTTGTTATATAACATCAACTCATTAACTTTTGCTTTTAGATTTGTTGAACAGCTTATATGCATCCTTTATTTTATGAGATCTTAGCATAAACTAAGCAAATTTTTCATTTCAAATCCCAACTATGTTCTTTTCCTAGTTCCCAGGGAGGGCCAAAGAGTTGATCGTGATCTAAAGTTTGTGCTGAGTCTGTTGAAAGGCGTGGCTGTTGAATGGAGAATGGGAAAAGGTGGCATGAAGATGATGCATCAAATGGGTGAGGTGGAGGGATATGACAGCAGAAGCAAACAGCAGAGAAACGGGGACAAAAAGTTTTATTAGGCATCTGTGACTGGCACATCACTGTTATGGGCACATAGCTGTGATGAGGACATCTGTGATAGGCACAGCCTATAACAGGGGCAGCTGTAGAAAGGGTGTAATAAGCCAGAAATATTTGCCCACTCCCTTATTTATGTAGACCATATGCCACACATTTGAATAAGGCTTGTAGACTAAAATTTTACTTGTAAGACTACAATGCATATCTTATTTTCATCTAGACAAGATACTCTTCAGTTCACTCTGTATATATGTGCCACACACAATGATATCGTAAAAGTTGTGAAAGCTCTCATCGCCACTTTGTCATTGACATCCCATCTAGTTCTCATCACTTAATTTGGAGCATTAGCCCATATCTTCCATCAGAAATATGTATTCTTATGTGTAATGACTAATATGAAAAGTTTTGCCTGTCCAAAGCTGAAAAATTGTTTGGGAAAAATGTTAACTAAGATTTATGGAATTTCTCTAGTCTTTAAAGGGGTGTTCCAGGTCAAATCATTTATCACCTATCCACTAGAGATGAATGAATCTTCAAAAATTCGCTTCTGCGAATAATCAACAAATTGATTGGTTCTTAATACGAATTTATTCGGTCGAAGTTGTGTTAAAAATAATCTTTGTTCTGCGAACATTCCTGCACAAATTACAAACATACAGTCTAACCGCTGTTAAAAGTACGCTACTGAACTGAATACGTAAGCATTAGCGTACAAAGTGCTTACGAATCCTTAGTGTACTATTGTCTTGCGATTGCATCATACGCATGCACGAACGACGCTAGGCCGCGGCGTACAGTCCTCAGAGGCAGTCCATACGAGCTAGAAAAGTAAGGTGCTAGCTATCGGGCTAAGTGCATAATTTAAAAAACACTGTACAATAAGTGCATAATATGACACATTGCAGTACCAGAAAAAGAATACACACAATGGGCTAAAGTGCTTGAACCTTACTGGACCTGTAAAAACATTATTGCTAAAATACTGCAAAGACATAATTATGCAAACATTTTAGTGCAATCAGTTTCACATTTGCAAGCAAAATAGGCTCAGATATATGTTTGAGTCTGTTTTCTTGGCTGGAACACATAGTCCAAAATTCAATTGTAATCCACGTGAGGTAATTTTGTAATCCAGACAGGTAACGTGTAATCCACATGGATAATATAAAATAGCAGCAAATAGAGAACCCTTTTTGCATAGGGGGCTCACAAATAACCTGAGAAGGGGGAAAAAGGAAAATAGGCGCGCTTAGGCGCAACTGGGAATTTTCTACAGAATGGGGGGGGGGAGTCCTGACAAGCCATGTCCAACTGGATGAGAGTCAAACAGGGGGCAATAAAAATAAGATAGAAACATGTGCCAACTAGCTCTCACCCGTCAGGTGCAGTCCATGTTGTGGCTTCCATAGGGCCGGACCATGAGGTATCCTTTAAGTCAGCCAGACAGCCAATTGTAGAAGGGTTCCTCAGATGAGAGACCTGAAGTCCTCCTCGCTGCTATTGCTGCTAAACAACATAAGAAGACGCTCCTGCCTCCTGTATGCCAGGCTGGATGCCGTTGTTGAGCTCCACTGCCCTCTGCTGGTTGAATTGGGACTTGACTGGGTGGTCACACTGGTGAGCGCTGCTGCCACTTGAGCCTGCACCTTTCCGGATCCTCCTGCCGGGACAGCAGGGGTAAGGATTTCTGGCAAGGCTGCACTCAAGAGGAACCGCCAGCTCCCCGGGCTGCTGCTCATGCCATTTTCCACGGTAGCTGGTACTGGATCACTGTGGGCTGGAAAGTGAAGGATGAGGTAGTCAGATGACCCAGGTGAAAGGACTGTGGTGGTGGTGGTGGCACTGGCAAGCCAGGAATCAGAGGCTCCAGCTGTGGCTGTGGTTTCTCTCTTGTAGGCAGCGCACGTGTCCTGCGGCTGCTGGTTCCTCTGGCCGAACTTTTGCTGGTGATGCAGGGACCAGAGGCTTAGACAATAACGTTACCCCTGTAGCAAAGGGGC
Source organism: Rhinella marina (assembly GCA_900303285.1). Taxonomy (NCBI): domain Eukaryota; kingdom Metazoa; phylum Chordata; class Amphibia; order Anura; family Bufonidae; genus Rhinella; species Rhinella marina. The sequence continues at coordinate 41,053 of ONZH01024452.1, read as the reverse complement.
CTTTCAGGGATGCCATGGGGATATATTCGACCTGATCCCCCACATATAAGCTGTGACGGGCTTGGGGCAGGTAAGGCCATTTAACAGACCTGCAGCACACGAAGTACTCCTCCCCGTCCTCGTAGTCTGCAAGGAAGCCACTGCCTCCCTCCACTGAAAACCAGGTGACGGTTCCTTTGCGCCATTCCAGCGTAGGGTATCCTGGCCTAGGATGGTCAAGCACTTGGATGACCCAGTCCTCCACACGTTTTCTTATAGTTCCTTAGGGTCTGGGCGTGGGCTGTCACGGATGCAGGCACGATGGGATTCTGCCGCATGGAAGGTATTCTCCTCCAGCCGCCTCCGCTGCACCAGCCGACATGGTGGACACCTCCGGTGCCCGTGCAATCCTCAGGGTCACTTGTGCCACTCTGATCTCTTCTGGCCTCTCTGGTGGTTCGGGGTCACTACCCCATACCATCTCTCCCCACTTTTGACGTAGTTGGTGCTTCATGCTGTCATGTTCACCGCTGGCTTGAACTGGAGAGGAGGGCAGAGTAAGAACATTTAAGATTCATACAAAGCGAATCTGAAAAAATACAGATTGACTTCGGAGTAGGAAATAAGGAGGATTCGTAACAAATATACGAAGCGGTGAATAGATTAGCTCATCTCTACTATCTACTAAATTGGTGATATATATAGCGGTGAGCCAATCAAACTCCACGGATTTCGATTAGCTGCAAAGCCGAATTTCCTTGTTCTTCGTGGTAACAAATCAATATTACCTGAATTGTAGTAAAAAAAAAAAAAAAAAAAAATCATGCTTACCTTGCGCGATGAGTTGGCTGCTGGATCGTGATTGAAGATCTCGCACGAAATGTATGACATCACCATGCCGGCCGGCGTGATGACGTCATCACGAAAAGCCCAAGATTTCATCCTAGATCTTCAATCAAGATGGTGGCGGCTGGCTCTTCACGATCAAATGGATGAGGGTAAGTATGATTTTATTAATTTTTTAAAATTTTACACAAGATAATTGCTATCAGATGCCACAATCATGTATGAACGTGGCATCTGAGGGTTACAATGGCAGGGTGGTGCAAATGCCGCTCCCTGTCATTGCACCCACTACTTACAAAGAAATGTGCTTCACGACAAAGTAATTCATCAGAAAGCTAATTTTTTTGTTAAATTTGGCAAAGCAGCCGAATCAAATTTTCCTATACTTTGCTCATCTCAAGTGATATTGCTAGATTAATGAGGGACCAACTGCTAGGACTCCCATTGGAACAGGGGTTTCTGTTTCCCAATTTTTCCCAACTTGTAAAATCGCGGCCAAGGAGAGTTTGAATGGAGCAGTGGTCAAGAGCCCTGCCATTCCATTATAAACCTACAGCACTGCCAGACACAGGATCAGAGACTGTATGTGGAGAGATTTTAGGAGATTAGGACAGATCTGTTTGGGGAGAACAGATTGTAGACTGGCATGTATGTCGTTATCCGTATTTTCCTATTTATTCTTTGGGCAATAGATTACTAATATAAAGACTGAGCTCAGTGGAGAGTGGGGAGGTGGAGATTAACTGGGCATCAGAATTGTGGATATATTGAAGGGATACAAGATTGTTACAGGGTAGACCACAGACCAGAATGTTTCTGTAGTCCATGTAGTATTTGATAAAGTCTTGTGGAAGCAATTTAGTTCAATTAAAAATGTTTTTGGACTGGAGGCAGCAAGAAGTGGGACGTGCCTCTGCTGCATTACATTGTAGTTAGGATGTGTTCACATCTGCACTGGAGGCTCCATCAGGAATCTCTTTTGCAGATTCCATTAAAAAACTAAAAAGGATTTTCCAAGCTCCTGATATTGATGACCTATCTTCAGGATAAGTCATCAATATCCAATTGGAGGGGGTCTTAGCCCCCCCCCCAGCTCCACCAATCATCTATTTCCTGCAGCCTCCAGCACAGCAACTTGCTCATGAATGGAGCAGGGAGCATACCTCCATTCAAAGTGTAGTGACCATGTTAGGGTTACTGCAGCTCAGTTACCACTGAAGTGAATGAGAGCAGAACTGCAGTAACCAAGCATGGCCACTATACTCTGAACAGAGCTGTTCTTCCTGTTCCAATCATATTGCTAGTAAGCTGCAGGGAACAGCTTATCGGTGGGGGTGCAGGGTATCAGACCCCCACTAATTGGATATTAATGACCTATGCTGAGGGTAAGTCATCAAACTTAGAGGTCTGAAAGTACATCTAAGTACTACCTCTAAAGTAAATAGTAAAAAATTCTGCACTATTTTGTCTGGTAGAATGACAATTACCAGGACAGAAACCTAATGGCTTCATTATAGCCAATGGGGTTCATTGGGCACTGTTGCAGTCTGCCGTATGAAAGACATGGCACTTACATAATTTTCGTTGTTCTGCATATATCCATATGTCATACATACATTAACAGTAGACCAGTGTCCCCAACCAAATATATATATATATATATATATATATATATATATATATATATATATATATTGTTTAAGGTTTTTCAGATGTTTAGTAGACAATGTTGTTATAACTCAGGATTTTCTCCCTTTTTTTCCTGTATTTTCATGTTTTTATTTTGTGCCTATTTGGTGTTCATCTGAAAAATCCACAGTCCATTTTATTTTGCACTAATATTTCATTAAGTGGTTCTGCCTTTGTCTCCCTCTGACACTGACATACATATTTATTACACATTGATGCTTTGCTCAGTTGATGTTTGGACAGAATTATATATCATTATGGGAATAGCTTACATACAGTAAGACATAAATGTTATATCTGATTGAACTGTAGGAACTTACAAGTACATATTAAATTGATACATATGCCCGCCAATTATGATTCATGCCTGTCATATCATTTTAATTGAATCTATTTTTAGGCAGTTTGGGCAAATGTAGTATGATTTACAAGCGTACAATGCATAATAGACTAAAATGGCTGATGATTGCCTGCATTTCATTCTTAAAGGGGTTCTCTGATACATTTTAACTGATGACCCATCCTTTGGATAGGTCATCAGTATCAGATTGGTGGGGGTCTGACACCCAGGAACTCTCCTGATCAGCTGTTTAAGAAGGCACCGGAGTTCCTGTGGACGCCAAGGCCATCTCGCAGCTTACCAAGCACAGCCCCATACATTGTATAGCAGCTGTGCTTGGTATCGCAGCTCAGCCCCATTCACTTGAATGGGAATGAGCTGCGCCTAGTCCACGTGACCGATGAATGTGACATGGCCTTGGCTAACCTGCTAAAAGGCCGCGGTGCTCGCAGGAATGCTGGAGACTTCTCATCGATCAGCTGATCGGTGGGAGTTCTAAGTGTCAGAATTTTTTGCAACTCGCATTGCAATCCCATTAATTTCTATGGGACCACCGCTACTCTGCAATCATGGCCGCGCCAGCTGTCAAGCGACTAGTGTCATTGTGTAGCCCTAGCCTTAAAGGGGTATTCCAGTTTTGGGATAATGATGACCTAGCTGCATCCTCTTCAGTGTTTACCTGCATGCCGTCTACATTGTGGAAATGTAGTGTAATTACAACTGTTTGTCCCAAAGAGGAAACTGTAATAACACTACTCTACCATTACAATGTACACGGTGGGCTAGTAAGCATTGAAGTGGATGCAGCTCTCGCACTAGCACCGCAGGCCCTTCAAACAGTTGATCGGCGGGGGTTCCGAGGGTCAGACCCACTGTTCCCTCAAAGCTATGTTCTCTGGAATTGAAAGAGTTAAACATTTCAAACCCTGTTGCAGGTAAAGCTGTAAATGGGCTTGTAAACACTCGTTAGTATGTTATTTTAACCCTCTCCTTTCCAGAATGCACATCTTAGAGGGCCGGACCTCCACCAATCTGATATTGATGACGTATCCTGAGGATAGGTCATCAATATCACTAAACCAGACAACCCCTTTAAGGCCCCCATACACATTAGAATATTGTTCTATAATGTTGTCTTATGACCAACAATCTAGTATACATAGGAAGCTTCCAACAGATGATATTGGCGGAAAAAATGATCAGGAGTGTTGAATTTCAACACCTGATCTTTTTTTTATTGCTTGGAAATAGGCTGCTGAAAAAGGTGTCTGGCAGAGACTTTGGGGGTTATTTATTATACTGAAATATGCCTAAATTAGGCATATTTCAGGTGCAGATTACTATCTGCGACTTCTCCCCGCTCACGCCAGGTCTAAAATTGTGGGCATGAGGTGGGCAGGGAAGGGACCGGGTCAGGCAGACCCATCTCATCCATCATTTTCTACGCCTATTTTAGGCGTAGAAAATGGTCTAAATGTAAAGAAGCTGTCTTGCATTTAGAACTGGAGCTGTATACGTCAAAGTTATGGAGAGGCTGGTGCCTCATAATTGTTTGATGGCACTGGGAGCTGTGTGCTACAAGTGCCACCACATGGATTGGGCTATTTTACTGATATTATGACCTTATTCTTTTATATGAACTGAACAAAATCTATGGACAAAATGCTCAAGCTGTTTATTTTTCATTTGGATGGTTGTCATCAACCTATGACATCATCATTGATGCCACAGAATGCACTCTGTGACCAAGAGAGCTAAAGGGCATGCTGAGAAGACATAACCTGTGTCTTCCTTGCATGTTCCTTTATGTAATGTAGATCACTGATAGAGACAACTAGCACAGAAGGACATTTAGAGAACCCACAGATCATGTGTTCAATGATCCCAATAGCTGAAAAAAAAGTTACAGAGTAAAACAAAGTAAAATAAGGAGAATGTGAAACATTGTATTAGAGATGAGCAAACAATTCGAGATTGGGTTCGGTTCAGGTTCTCACAGTATTTGAAAAAGTTTGATACAGGCCTGAATTGATCCAGATTGAACTAAACTGCTCCAATTGTCTCCTGGGGCTCAGAATTTTTAGGAAAACATCTCTTTTCATGAATTTTAGTTTTTCTCTCCCCCCTCCCTAAGGTCTGGAACGCAATGACAACAATAGTATTTGATGTCTGAGTGACACTGACATAGATAGCTATGGTAAATGTATGTTTGCTGGCGTTTACATACAGCATGCATAAAAACACACGGTGCTGTGTGTACTTTTTTTGTTAAAAGTGGCTTGGGGGACCAAATGTAAAAAAATTATGCCCTGACAGGATCAAAATGCCTGCCCGTATGACATGCACAAGTCGTTCAACAACCTAAAAATTTTTTATTTGAGGCATGTGGAGATAGAAATAAATGGAAACGGATTTAGGCCTAAATTCGTTATCATTCACAGATGATTTTGTGTGCTACCCTGTGTATTAACCACGTATAAGCTTTAAATAAATTCAACAACCCCCAAAAAATAAATGGGAACTGTGTGGAGACAGAAATAAACGAAAACGGATTTAGGCCTAAATTCATTATCGCTTAGAGATAATTTTGTGCGCTACTGAGTATTGGTGTAGTAATCACATATATGCTGCTTTGAATGTATTCAACAACCCCCAAAAAATTTGACTGGAAATGTGTGGAGACAAATAAATAAATGGAAACGGATTGAGGCCTGCCACTCAATATCACGTTATCAGTAACAGATAATTTTGTGCGTTATCCGGTGTTCTGGTCTATATGCGGTTTGAATAAATTCAACAACCCCCAAAAATTGAAATTGGAACCATGGGGCGACAGAAATCTAGGGAAATGGATTTAGGCCTAAATTTGTTATCACTCACAGATAATTTTGAGCGCTACCTTGTGCATTGGTGTAGTAATTGTATATGTTGGTTACAATATATTCAACTCGCCAAAAAATTTGGAACTGTGTGGAGATTTAGCCCTAATATTACGTTATCAATAACTGATATCTGCTACCCTGCATATTTTAAAAAGGATTTCTGTTAAAATGGTGAAAAAATGTCAGCAATGTCCTTGCAAGTAGCTGCTTTTGGGGTTTGCGGCAGCTGCAATTCTGATAGGAGGCACACCCAGCCTCGGCTCCTCACTTCTCACTCCCTGGCTGACAGCTTTCCCTGCCTGTCCCTATTTTACACACACAATTCTTCTTCTTTGTAATTCTAGTCTTTTCCTTCAATGTCCCTTACAGTAGAATACAAGCTTGATTGTGATTTTTGACTGTCCATAAGATAGTTTTTCTGGCAGACACTGTAAGATCCATCAAGCCTCATTTACAGCCCAGCACAGAATGGCGTTCTGCTCATTCTGCTACGGCACCTCCCTGCCTGCTGCAGCACTGATTGGCTCACCTAGGCTGTCAGCCTGTGATCTAATCAGGGCAAAGCTCCCCCCCACTTCCTCTCAGGGTCATGTGAGCACCCTACTCTTCCTCTCCAGTGCTTATTTGCCTATATGTGCAGTAAAATGGCGCTACACACCGTTTTAATGGATTTGTCCGAAATGAACCTGAAAAGTTTCAGGTCCGTCTGCTATACGAAAAAATGCAAAGCTCGTTGATCTTTACATTGTTTCACAAAATAAAAGTAGGTAAAAATAAAACACACAGCACCCTGATCCAGTACATACCAGTATTGCACATGCTGACACAATGGTATTTTATATGACTAGTGAGGTGCTTTTGGAACATAGAATGTACATTATCACAAAATAGACAAAGATGATCCTTGATCTTGAATCTTCATCAGTTTTAACTTTGCCTTATATAAAATACTGGAACCTGGAAGATTGGTGGCTTGGTGGCTGTGTGTGAAGCTAAGGGAGGAAGATACATGTATAGCTGAAATGAGGTCTTTATGCCATCTAAGAGCAGAACGGGAAAACTATTTAAAAACCTGCATTTTATCCTGTTACTTTCCATCGTTTCCTGTATAAAATCTATAAACAATAACAATAAGAAATGGGTCGATAAAGAAATAAAAAAATATATCCACCTTCACAATGCATTACTCTTAGGATATGTCCACATGGAACAGCCAATTGACTGTAATGATACCTTTCACTTAGTGGTTAATTGATTTATTCTGTAAAAAAAAAATTACTTCTAATCCATATGCAAATTAGCAGTTAAGTGCACTGAGGGTGGGTCTAAGCCACCCTGTACACCTTTGCTCCTCCTGTTTCCTCTGTCAGCCCCTTCCTTTACTTCTTGATTGGCAGAGCTAGGTTATTACATAGTCATCTTGCCTACCATTGTGAATAAAGAAGGAGATGGAGGGGCAGGTAGAGGAAGCAGGAGGACCGCCCTTAGAGCATGTAAATGCTCGTTTACATATAGATTAAAAGTACTTTTTGCCTAAAATGAAGCAACAGATCACTAAGTGAAAGATATCATTACCTTCAGCTGGGCTAGCCCTACAAGGCATTGTATCTGCTTTACTAGTGAAGTTCCTGGTAATAAAACACCCTTATATCAATGGGATCATGATCCTTGTGTGAACAGAAGTGAAGTTGAATAAATTGAATTTTCATAGTTTTGAATTGCTTTACACATCTTTATTTATAACACTTTAAAAGGGTTGTCCCTCGAAAAATATTCTGCAGTTCTCAAACCAGGACCTGGATCTGGTTACTTTTATAATTTAAAATTTAGTTAGTTATTCAATAAAATGTATATGCTGTTTGTTGATTTTCTTATTTTTCATTCCACATGGATGCCCATGCTCAGTTCCATCCTTCATTTGCCTCCTGAAGTCAGATATGGAGAAAGCTGCAACAAAAAAGACATACCCCTGAGAATGAGCATGTTCCCTGAGCTGCAACCTTAATATAGATCTAGTAGAGCAATTGGAATAATTACTATGTCAGATTTTCATTTTTGACATTAATGATAGGAGAACCCCTTTAAAGGGGTTCTACCCAGCTTTTTCTCAGTATGCTAGGCGGAGGCTTCCGCCTAGCAATGATCCCGCTGACGTTATTGGGACTAAAGGGCTGTCTTTTGCGCTGCCCTAGCACGTAAAACAGCCTAGGGCAGAACTAAAGACAGCCCATTTGTGCAGCACAGGCAAGGGAGAGCATCAGAGCAAGAAATGCTCCGATACTCCACTCTAAATGAGTGAAGGGGAGCTTATGTCCGGATTCAGGTCTGAGCCTGACAACCCCTTTAAGACTAACCTATTCCACCCTGATAATCATACAAATACTTCAAAGATAATAATACTTATAGGTTGGCATTAAGTAGTTTATTTTGCAACTTAAATATTTGGAAAAAGAATCGTGCTTCGAATAAGAATCAGAAGCTTTGCATTTACAAGACATATTTTTTTACTGGGGATTTCTATCCTTAGGGAGCATTACTGTATAATCTGTTTTCTATCAGAATGTATTTGTAGGCTAAAAAGTGGCCACTATACGTGTAATTGTTTAATATTAAAGGATTTTCAAAATATAACTTTAAAGAAGGATATTTTATGTTTAAAGTGATGATGATTATAGTTAATCCTTGTATTTTAATGAAGGATATTTTATAATGTTGTTAGATAATATGTAACTGATCTGCATTGTGATGTAGGATGCGCATTTCTTAACTCCTAGGATTACAGGGGGAAAAAAAATCTAAAAAACATGTTACTTTTGGTTGTAGGAAACAATAGTCAGCAACTGGGGCTGTGTGACGAACATTTTTGAAAGCAGATACATGAAATACTTAAAGTAGATAAATACTTATAGTGGTATATTCACACGTGACCAATTTGCTGCAGACATCTCTGTGATGGTTACATTGATCTGAATGATTCTTGCAGAAATTCAAGAATACGGTATGATGATGAAAGAAATCCATTGACATGTATGGTATAAATTTCTCAGTTCTAGAAATTTCTGCAGTCCTGCCAAATACCTTTCATTAGTTATAATGGTTCGTTTTGTCTGGGGAGCATCATTAGGAGAAATAAAATGGCCGTCATCCTATTAGTACATACAAAACCTGTCCTAATTACACAGCAGAACAAGTTACTTCACAACACTGAGGTAAAGAGCTGACTTAACCTCATCTCTGCTCTGCTGGTCAGGGGTTATGATCCTGAATACAGCTTATAAAATCTTCAGCTGAATCTCTGTAGGAATGGAGTTCATGAAGAGACATGAATTGCAGAGTGGAGGTGGGGATGTGGGTAATGAGCAGCAGCTCTTGTATGCAGTCTTCAGTATCACAGTCTGTCCTGTCCGTCCTCTCTGTACTTCATGTCTTCTCATGAACTTCATTCCTACAGAGATACAGCCAAAGATCTTATCATCTGTATTCGGGATCATGATCCCTGACAAGTAAAGCAGAGAGGAGGATGAGGTAGCTCTTTAGCTCAGTGTTGTGAAGTAACTTGTCCTGTGTGATTAGGATAGGTTTTGTGTGTACTAATAGGACAGCGGCCATTTTATTTCTCCTAATGATTCCTCCCTAGACAAAACGAGCCGTTATAACTAATGAAAGGTATTTGTGAATATATTTATGATACACTAATATTTAAGTATTTTAATTTTCTTAATTCTGGGAGAACCCCTTTAGCTCCAACCTATTTCCCCATGAAAAAGAGAGCATGAGAGAGCAAGAGACAGCGAGAGAAATAATGAGAGAGGGATGAGCAGAGAGACGAGAAGGAGAGAGAAAGATAGAGTTTCCAGGCATTTAAAGGTCTTTCAATTCGGGTACAATTAATTTGTACATAAACAGTCCCCACTGTAAGTGTTAATGTCACTGTATTCTCTTTATGCATTCATACCAAAAGGTGGAGTTCACTTGCCTCCTGATAATTATGTAGAAAAACACCATATGAACAGAGCCTCTGCTAGGATTCAAATCCAAAAACTCCTGTGTCCCAGGCAGTAGCTCTTTTTACCAACCTACTAGCTTTGCTGGACAGCTCCTTTCCTGAGTCCATCATGACTGACTGATTCGACAAGGGGATAAGGCGGAGACTAACAATACTCTCTCAACCAGGTTGAATGATCTGATCAACTGTAAACAAATCATTTCTCACTCAGAGTTTGATCACTGCATGCTATTCCAAGGTTATTTGCTAAAATTAGATCGATTACACAAAAATGAATGCAATAATCACTCCGTCTAATATATTGTTATATACCCTGTACTACAATTGCTGCTATTACCTGTATACCGAACCTGGCTAAGTATTTACTACGCTTCTGTCTAATCCCTCTTTTGCTGATACGTGTGTACCAAACTCCAGCTGATTACTGACCGGGCTTGTCTAATCCCTATTGATGCATTGACCCTTGCTTGTTTCTGACCTTGGCCTGCTTTGATCAGTACTGTTACAGCAACTGGGCTGTGACCCAGACCCAAGCCGTTATAGCCTCTGTAACATAATTGCTAAAGCTCGCCATAGCCATTAGATATATATCTTGGCCAAAGTTACCGATTTCATTGGGATCAGCAAACCATCTAATCTGTACAATAGCCTCCGGACTCTCCTCAACATGCCCAATCCTTTTGTTCTGGCAGTGACCACCAATGGTGTCTGGCAGTGAATTTCTTCTCTCTCACATTGAAAACATGTGTGCCTAGTGGAGCCAACCATGCATGTTTATGAGGAATGAGTATAAATAGCTGTTGACCCAACGATTCATCATGTGTATGGCCGGCCTCAAATAGCAAGATGAGGAGAGGTTGAATTGTTTCCCAAGCTACTTTTATAAATAAAAGGAGCATCCTGTACGATGAATTGTACTCCAAGGGTCCCTTTTATTACACACAAGTACATCCACATATGCAAATACAACAATTTATTAAGCCAATTTATTAAGGTGTCTGTGGAGTAGTGCTTTCACTTTCAACAGCAAAAATAACGCAGCAAGCAGTGCTATTTTTGCCGCCAAAACAGCAGAAACCTCAACAAAAGCCCAATGGACCCCATTATAAGTTAGAATCCATTGTCTGATGGATTTTGTGCAGCACCGTGGCTCTTGCCATTACTGTAGAAATCCTGACAGAGTAAACAAAGTGACCTCACAGGTAATAAATCCAGTGTTGTACTGTATTGTTTGCTTCACCCAAGCCAACTGTGTGCAAACATTTACTACAGCATAGCAGAAGTTATACGGACATTCTTATCTCCACTGAATATGCCACAGATATTTTTTAGATGCCGATCTCCCCTCTGAGCCCTGCACCTGTCTCCAGAACAGGTAATGCCCTGCTGGGCACTTCTATGAATGGAGAAGTGACCATGGATGCCCAGCTGCCCTTACCCTTGGCCTGGCTGTCTTCAGAACTCCCATAGAAGTGAATGGAGAGAGGCGTGCATGTACCACCACCTATCCATTCACAGCAGCTGCGAAACCTGGCAGAATGAGGGGTTTTAGGCCTTCAGTTTTGGAGACTGGTGTGGGAACCACATCTATTAAAACAGTATTGTTACTATGCATGTTCAAGGTTTTAACTTTACAAAACATACCTAAAAAATTAAATTAGTGCATATATATACAGTACAGACCAAAAGTTTGGACACACCTTCTCATTCAAAGAGTTTTCTGTATTTTCATGACTATAAAAAAATTGTAGATTCACACTGAAGGCATCAAAACTATGAATTAACACATGTGGAATTATATTATATAAAAAAAGTGTGAAACAACTGTAAATATGTCTTATATTCTAGGTTCTTCAAAATAGACACCTTTTGCTTTGATTACTGCTTTGCACACTCTTGGCATTCTCTTGATAGAATATAAGACATATTTTCAGTTGTTTCACACTTTTTTGTTAAGTATATAATTCATAGTTTTGATGCCTTCAGTGTGAATCTACAATTTTCATAGTCATGAAAATACAGAAAACTCTTTGAAAGAGAAGGTGTGTCCAAACTTTTGGTCCGTACTGTATATATATATATATATATATATATATATATATATATATACATATATAGTATTGCAGGTTTTTATGGCATTCAAGTTAACAAACATCACATAGTAAAATGTAATTAATGTATTTAATACAAAATATAAAAATATTTTTTCATTAATATTCGACATACATTCTACTGGAGTACTGAGAAAATGACATGGATATTCATGGATATTCAAGAGAAAGGAAAAAAAAATCTTTACCATCCGACGGATTAAGCAGAAAGCTTTTGCATGCATTTCATAATTTATCATCAGCATTGCCTAAAGGAGAAGAATATGATACCTGTATATCTACATTTAACAAAAAATATAGAAATTGCATTCACGTAGTGAACGATGGAAAAGCTGCTGACTGTATTTTTCCACCACTTTGATATTGCAACTCTTTGCAGTATTAAAGAAGCAACCAGTATACTTACATGAAGAAGAACTCACATACATGCACCTTGCTTGCCTCTCAGTGTGGCGCCCATGCTCTACGTCAAGTCTCCAAGCTATATTAAATCATTTATAGTAGAATCTCGGGTCACCAGGTTGACTGCAAAGATATGTTATATCCAAGACGAGGAATGGAAAGCAATTGGCTTCAACACATGTAAGTTAATTAGACTCTAAGGACAGCTTACAGTCAATAATGTTTGAGATAATTCCAATAAATCGGATAAGCATGTTTAGTTTGTTTTTTTTACCCACGTAAAGGAAATCAAATTTGCTTATTTTATTGGCTTTTTAAGTAGGTGAACAGCACTCAATGTATTGCACTCACAAAGAAGGGAGACAAAGACAAAAGAGTCAACAGTTCAATGTATCATTGCGAGGAGAAATGGCTAACACTAAAGACAAGTTTGAGAATGTTAGTTTAAATAAAAAGCCATAACAGAATGACATGTTGGGTGTGAATATCCTACTATATCCTGTAACATGGACATAGATAAAACCAATGCGGCATGCACTTTATAGTGTATGTAGACACTGGTTAATAGATTGTGATGCCAGTAAAGAGGCTGGCATCACATGTGGTTTGTGCGGCAGTTTTTGATGCAGTTTTTTGAGCCAAAGCCACAAGTACTTTAAAAATAACCTGTCACCACATAATGAAATCTGCAGGTAGCATGTTATGGCAGGATCTGACATTTGATTGTGGAGAAGCCCTTACAGCCATCTTGATTGAAGAAAACGCGGCTGCTGTTTGCGGCGCCTTCTGGGTCTGTATATCTGTGTTCCTCCATTGTGGCCTTGTTACTTATGTTACCTGCATTTTGTGGCGTATCTGCATTGGTCCAACTGTGTTATTTTGAACCCTAGTGGGTGTCATGTGGTGTTTTTTGTCTTTACCAAATATGTGTGATTTTTACTTATGATGTACAATAAAGCTGATATTTTTAACTATATAGTGTTTTTCCTTTTCGGTGTTCTCATACTGTATCTTCCTTCGTGCACTGTAAGGATTGTTAGAGGGCCCGTTCTTTATAGGTGTTTTATAGTCCAAATAAAGACAATCTTTGAAGCCGACTCACTGCTGATGAGTATTTCTTGAGTAATTCACAAATGGAAGGTGCCCAATTCAGGTACCTTACTAACCATAATTGATCTTGGTTGTATTACGGTCTGAATATTTCTTGGCAGCGTGGTCATGACACCGGATCATCCTATTGCTGTAGCGATTTCACCCACTCCTGTGCTTGACGTGTGGATTCCGGGGATGTGTGACAGCCGTATACAGGTCCTCTGTCATACATGGTGTTGTGCAGGCCATTATCTTTCCCATTGTCCAATACTGAAGCGTATTACACTGGGAACGCGGTGTTTATTTTATCTCTCCTGAGGATATGCATCCCAGAAAGCCCCTTTAGGGTCTGTTTATAGGAAATTATTATGGGGCTGGTTATTGGGAACAAAGGTTACATTGGATTATCAGCCCAAGCAAAGGTGTCACTGATCACCCTGTGAGCGAGCATACTCATTTCTTAGGTGAAAGCAGCACTGGTGCAGACACCTAAGGCCTCATGCACACGTCCGTTTCCCACCGTGGCCCGTATGGTGGCCTGCAAACAGTGGATGCGTAATATGCGGGCACCAGCCTCGTGCACACCGCTTGAATGGGTCCGCAATCCGGAGCTGCAGTGCGGAATGGAAGCACGGAACCCTACGGAAGCACTATGGAGTTCTTGTTCTATTTTTTTGTGGTGCAGACAGATCACGAATCCATTCAAGTTGAATGGGTCTGGATCCGTCACAGCAGCCATACGGATGGTGCACGTGCATTGGGGACTGCAAATTACGGTGCCTAATGCATGGAACTGGCAAACAATGGCCATGTGCAAGAGGCCTAAATCAGCACACCTTCTGCGATGGGAAAAATTGTAAAAGACAATGCCAACTTTGAATTTACCAACAATACTGAGTTGCTTTTGGAATTAGCACAATGCTGATTTAATAACGCGTAGCATTGCTAAACGGCAAATGAATAGGATTCTGTTTGGCATTTTGTATATAGGACAATTAGCCACTTAGGGCCCTTGCACATGACCATATGCACTCCGAGACATACGGTCCGTGAGGGGGCCATATGTCAAGGAGCGGCATCAATCGTACGCACGGGAGCGCACAGCATCATAGATTACAATGATGCTGTGCACGTCGGGCCGCCCGAGGTACTATTGCCCTGTACTCATAGGATCATATGAGTGCGGGACAATAGTCCCGCGGGCGGCCCAACGTGCACAGCATTATTGTAATCTATGATGCTGTGCGCTCCCGTACGCATAATCAATGCCACTCACGGACCATATGGCCCGCTCACAGACCATATGTCTCGGAGCGCATACGGTTGTGTGCAAGAGCCCTTACCTTCTCAACGTGATTGGTCTTAGAAGTGATATTATTGGTATTATTGGTTGCTGTAGTACCATCATGCAAACTTTTATTCTATTTTCTCAATTTGACTGGTACAGTAATAGCAGCAGCGATGTATAACCTGCTCAACGCATACTTTGTTACCCAGCAAAAGCAACGAGTGATCAGTGAAAAAACCCAAGAAGTATGGACTTTATTTGCCAGGCATTTGTGTGTTTCTCCACAAGTGATAAAGCGTTTCATCACTTATTATTTTTTATTGCATTGTGATGGTTTTGAGGATCTTGTGTTTGTCTCATTTTGCATACAAGTCCTCCAGGATGTCCGTAGGAGTACTGACTCTGGGCACGCTTTCTACTTGCTATTTTTATAGGCTCTCATTGGCTTGCTGCTTGTATTCTTACAAGAACTTCTCTTTCTCACTGCAGTAACCCTCCAGGTGCAGATGTTCGCTTCAGGTCCTAGTCAAAGATATCGGCACATCCTTGTTTAGAAATAAACATGTTGCAGAACACGTTTTCGGCTGCATTCTGTTGGATGAGTGGCTAAAAAGTTGGAGGTTCTCCTTGCAGATGGATGGTAATTTTCCAATAGTTGCTATTTGTGTCTTTTGCAACCTTAAATTTAGGCTGCACATTTTCCAGGAGTCATCTTCTCATGGGCAGTGCTGTTGTCGTGTGAAAGCAGACGTAGTGTATTATTTATTCCTGAGTCTCCTAGATTTTTTCAGTATTTCAGACATGAGATAATACGATTATTGGGGCTCTTTAGTTCCAAATTGTACTCCACTTGCTGGGCAGAAGCAACCACCTGGTCACCATACACATTAGATTAAAAAACATCCATAATGGCTAACTGTGATAATTTAGCTCATTAGTCATTGGTCATGCACAAGAATGACATTTGACTGCGGATGTTTTGATCTGCCATGCTCAGTGTTTTCAGCTGTCAATCTGACTACCATTACTGAACGATCAGGTGGTCGATAACCGATTTTTCTGTATACAAATGTTTTAACCTTCTTTACAGTATTTGTTACTAGCAGAAGGACCCGGCTTCACCTGGGTATAGTTCATCTATTTAATTTAATGTTTGTGTGTGTGTCGTTAAAAGATATCGAGAGTGACCTCTACAGAGTCCTCTCCTTTAACTGTGACCTCCACAGCAGCTAGGGTGGCCACTGTCTTCACCCCAGAGAGCCAGACCTCACCGGCCATGCTGCCAAATGTAAATCCACGCCCCCGGTCACCATGAAACCACACCCCTAAACATGATGCCATGCCCCCTGACTCAGTGAAGACACAGAGGAGAAGCTGTCTGAGCATGAGCTACTTAAAGGGTAAACATCCCTGCGTCCGTCCATGCACTGCTCTGGACGGAGCACGGGAGTCAAAAAACTGGACTGTCCAGCCTAAAACCGGACGTCTGGCCACCCTAACAGCAGCCTGCTCCTAGGGCCAGAGGTCTGGTTTTAGGCTGGACAGTCTGGCTTTCTGACTCCTTGATCTCCGTCCGGCATGGGGCCTAGACTGAGGACAGGGATGTCCTTTTAAACAGCTCACTCTCAGACAGCAGCACTGTGCAGTCTGATCATGAGCTGCAGGGAGAAAGTCACCCTCCCTCCTACCCCTGCAGCTGACAGAAGTTTATTTTTACCTTCATTTTTTCAATCCTCGTCGGCTGCGGAGTGAAAGGGGGCGTGACCTGACCCGGTCGGGGGCGTGTCTTAGCTAGATCTGCGTGTAGGGCTTTTAAGTCCTTCTTTTGAGGGTGGTCTGAATTACAGGTTGATTCCATGGTAATTTATGAGGAAACACATACTACTGAACGGTAAATATGTGAAATTTACATTATATTAGGTAATGATTGATGATGAGTTAGTCTAAAACATAAGTTATATTTATGGTAACCGGAATACCCCTTTAACAATGTTATCCACAGTGCTCTGCCCCTTTAAAGCAGACCTACAGCAATGAAGGAAAATGGCTGGGTTGTTATGGAAGCCTGGTGTGTGGAGACTAACTGCCTTCGAGCTTCTATTGGCTGATAAGGGTCATGTGACCAAGCTTCTATTGGCTAATGCATTTTTTGGGAATATCTCAGGAACGGTACGTCCTGGAGAGCTGAGGCCCGTTCTAAAACCTTCCCAGACATCTGATGTACCGGTGTGCCCAAATTTTGTGATTGTAGCTGCGACGTTGCGGATTCCTTTAGCGGACGTACACATATACATACACACATACATACACTCAGCTTTATATATTAGATGGTGTTTATCAAATTGGTTTGCAGTGCAGACTCCAGGATACCAGGAAGGTATGACGTCCTATGATTCTACAGTGATCTTAAAGGCGTTGTCCGAAAATGAAAAGTAAGGCACAACATTAATTTAGCTACGGTATATCCATGCAAAAAATTACTTTCTGGAGTAACTTTCACTTTTTTTTTAGCTTATTTGTTCACCCTTCTGTAGCTCTGGTCTGTTCACTTTCTGTGGGTGTGTTTGCATCATGTGACCATTAGGTAGCTGTATCATCCTGGAGTGCATTGCAGTTAGGTTTTGCTAATCCTGCTCCCACGGTTTCTGAAGTTCTGTTCTCCTGTCTTCCTCCCCCACATAGAAAATAATCCCTCACACACAGCCCCAACGATCCCACTGATAAATACAACCATGGTATGCAATGCTTCCTCAATTTCTTTCTCCACTGTCTAGAGCAGGTATCACTCCAGCAGTGGCGTAACTAAAACTGACTGGGCCCCACAGCAATTGTTTGAATGGGCCCCCCTCCCCCCTAGCAACTTCTTACCCTCAACTCATGTGCAACCCTCACTTCTGTGGCTAGTCAAGAATTACATCTCAGACAAGGCCCAGCAGCCGCTCCGTCCATTTCCTACAGTGTCACTATATGATGTCATTGTATAATACTGTTGAGGGGGTTCTGACAATAAAATATTTTAGTCTTTCTCTTGAGGGGGCTACTTGTGGGTCTTGGCCGCTGTTCTGAAGCTATAACTCCCAGAATCCTCCTTTCATTTCTATGGGAGTTACAAGAACAGCCAAGTATGTGTGCATCCTGGGAGTTGTAGTTTCACAGCAGTGCTGAATGTTACTGATCCCTGGTCTAGAGAAATACAGCTATATAGGAGGGGTGAATGAATGGAAGGTGTCTGGTCTGTTTCACCTGCTCCTCTATGAGATCACTACACCAGCACTAAGTCATTGAACCACAACAATTGTCCCACTCACACCCGATCGGATGTCATAAGATTCATTAGACATTGCAGTGTTCTCCTTTGTGATGTCATCCATCATAACTGGAATAATCTGTTAGCTTTAGCCTTTTGGCTGACTAGTTGAGATAAAGGTTTTGCTACAATGCTTAGGACTTGGTGGTTCTTAGTAATATATTGGTTGTATTATAGACGTGGACATTGACAGCATTGAGGAATAGTGGGATCAAATCTAAGATCTGTCAAGTGTATTATAAATCTGAGCACTCGGAATGTAGCAGAACTTTCAAGCAAAACCAGAAGACACTATAGACACATTACACATGTAATCAATGTATTGTCTACCCTCTAGATCAGATAGGTTGTACTTGAAGACAACATTTTAGGTCTCATGGACAGACATCACAAAATTTTTTTTCCAAATCCGATATAGATTTTTTGTGTATTGGATGTGGGCCCATTCATTTCAATGAGGCTGCAAACAATGCGTACAGCACACCATCTGCTGTCTATATCCAGTCCTTGCCTTGGTCCTGCAGAAAAAAAAAAAAAAGAACATGTCTTATACTTGTCCATTTTACGGGCAAGGATAGGACATTTCTACAGAAGGGAGAAAGAAAATAGTTGCATGCACTCGGCCGATATCTGTGGTTCGAGGATCCACAGTTTGCAGATCGCAAAACACATACGGTTGTGTGCATGAGGCTTTATCCTGTATATTTACTATTGAACTTTTTACGTAGTTTATGGGATTTAAAGGGCATCTGTCAGCAGATTTATATCTACTGTATGAAACTAGTTGACCTGTTACATGTGCACTTGCCATCATTGCTGAGAAAAATGATGTTTTAATGTATGCAAATGAGCCTCTAGGAGCAACAGGGGCATTGCCATTACACCAAGAGTCTCTGCTCTCTCTGCAACTGCTGCACCCTCTGCACCAGTGGTTTGTCTGAGGCTAGATGGGTTTTGTGTGACACATGAGGCTTTTCTAGTTCACTGTTTACAAAATTGGAAGCGTGGACTAGAAAAGTTGGTGTCTGCAGATCCTGCTGTTTGATACTAATAGACCAACGAGTCTGTGTAGATAAGTAAAATACTACTGCAGTATCATGACACAACTGTTTCTTTCTTTGCATTTTGAGCCTGGCCTCACAAACTGTTCCTCAACCACACATCTTTGTTTTTCCTCTACTTTATAATTATAGATTAGCTTACCTTGCTAATACTCTTTTACATCACATATCTGAGCTGCACGGGCGTAGCTATAGGGGGTGCAGAGGTAGCAGTCGCCACTGGGCCCAAGATCCTGAGGTGCCAAAGACCCTTATGCCGCATAAGAAGACACCGGTATTATAGAAAATACATGCTGGTCAAGTTACATCTGTGACTGGAGGGAAGGGGTTAGATCAAGAATTTGGCATGGGAGGGGCTCTGCTGATTAAATTTTTACCTCAGGCAGCATGAATACTATGTGGTTCCCTGCCCCTGGCCACAAAGCGCTGATGGAAGGGGGGCCCAAGCTGAACTCTTGCATGAGGGCCCATGAGCCTTTAGCTACAACCCTGGCTGAGATGTAAACACATACCGGTGTAAATACCTTTCATCTTTGAGGGTGCTTGCCATATTGCTTCATTTTCACCGGCACAAGGGTCTTTTGGGGACAAAACTGAAGCGTTTTCCCCCGCTATTGAGATCCCATGACGGATCTCAATAGCGGAAAGGGAGTGCACAAGTGTGAAAGAAGCCTAAGAGGAAAGGTAAGAAAAGACACATCCGTATCCCATGCACATGGTTTCCACAGTCTAAATGACACATTTATAAAAATGCAGGCCTGTGTACTACTTTCATCTTCCATAATGAAAACACCTGACATTTGACAGCCCTGAGTAAATCTAACCATGAATTCTAAAATCAAATGCATTTAGAATGAAGTCTCATTATAATATGTGTGACAGCTGCACATAGACAGACACAGTGTTCAATTAATTGCATACTTATGATGCTGTTGATTTTAGGGAAAGCGGGGACATGTGGCATTAGTATTAATATCTGCTGGTCAAGTATGTTTGTTTAAAAAAAAAGAGCAAAGGCTAATGACTAGAACACAGAACAACTAACGATAATGGTTAAATCATGGATCATTCAAGCTAGGAAGAGGAAGAGACGGTGATCCAGCACGTGATAGGGCAACCTCCTCTAAGGCTTTCAGACAGGAGCATGTGGAATTTGCAGTAAACTGACAATGGATAATATAGGTGTCCATTGGGGTTCTGTGCAGCAGTACTCACACAGAAATCCTTAAGCTCTTCAGAGGAAATGTAAATTTTACACTGAATCCTGTATTTAATGGAAAATCACTAAGAAAAGAGCATTTAGAAATCAAACATTTGCTATTTACAATGGGCTTGCAAATACACTTCTAACCCATGTCTGCTTTTTTCCAATAAATGATAATATGGCTGGAAATTTCCATGGAAAAGCAAGATAAAAAACATGAAATCACACAGCACATCGAGGCTGTATCCATGAGATTAACACGTAGTTTGATATAAAAGATCTAATTACCACGGTATGTTTCTAGTGCTCATTTAGCAACAGTGTTTTGTGAAGGAAATGTACAATAGCATTAAATATGCATGTATCTAGAAAGGGGAAATGTCTTAGTTTATTAGCAGAATGCCCATATATCAAAGATACACATGGAGGCAGTGAGGACACGTAGTGGGAGCAGTATCAAGATCTGAACTAAGCCTTTGAGAGAAACAAATCAGTAATACCTGCATTTAGTGATTACAAGAGCTATGGACGTCATTGGCCTTCTTCTCTAACTCAAGGACCTCTTCTTGACAGTGATGCACTAAAAAGAGACAAAAACCAGCGTCAAGTGCCACATAGAGTAATATCATAGGGACAGTGATACAGCTGTGAAAGCCAAGAAGCTTATAGGTGGGTGCTCACCTTGTGTTGTTGTGGACGGTCCACCACAACCTTGATAGTATGGTACAGATCTCACAAGGTCAAATGGCATCCTGAGTCATCACAGAAGAGAACTGGATGTGTGTACTTGGCAGGAAGACAAAAGATGAACTTCCACTTTGGAGAAAATAAGGATTCATGAGCCAACCAGGGATGATCCGGATAATTCTTTATTAGATCCATTAATTTAATAAAGAATTTTCTGGATCATCCCTGGTTGGTGCATGAATATTTTTTTTCTGCTTCCAAAGTGGAAGTTCAGCTTTTATCTTCCTGATCTTCTAGACACTGATGTAATGAACACAGTGGTTGTGACCATATCTTTGCCCAGAGGAGAAGGGGATCTACCGTGGCCAGCACTACTGTTAACTAAATATGTGTCCTCAGGATGTAGATCCAATTGAAAGGTATGGCAGAGAAGAAAGCAACTGGCTCTCTACCCCACCACTTACTCTAGACAGGCTGCTTCAGCTGCATTCGTTCCCGCCCAGCTCTTCTTCTAGTCCAGGCTTGACACGCAGTAAATACTAAGAAAAGACAATTATTGGCTCAGATGGGTCACTGTTAATGAGAGTGAGTGGCATTAGGCCTCATGTGGCATTAGGCCTCATGTGAATGAGGCCTAACAATAGGTGTAAAGTCATTATAATTGGTGAACACACTGGGTGGATTCTGCAACGCTTGAAACATAAATGACAGTTGAAACATAGCCCATTTTGGTCAAGTTTTAAAAGTATTGGATTATGGAGCCATAAGGGCCTGTTCAAACAGTGGATTTTGCTGCTGGAATTTTGTTGCGGAGTAAACACCCCATAGTTGCCTGCCATTGGCTGAGGAAGATTGGGTTTGCACGCTGGCCCTTTAAGAGCCAGAGGGATCACGCACATGTCCTACAGGCAATAAGAGGTAGAACCGGTGAAAAGTGGCCCTCAGCCTGCAGAGGAAGGAGATTAAGGCTACTCCACTCGCTGG
Source organism: Rhinella marina (assembly GCA_900303285.1). Classification (NCBI taxonomy): domain Eukaryota; kingdom Metazoa; phylum Chordata; class Amphibia; order Anura; family Bufonidae; genus Rhinella; species Rhinella marina. The sequence goes on along the minus strand of ONZH01024452.1, from coordinate 19,175 downwards.
CCCACGGGTAGGGGAACCACTAAACCACTGGAGAGCTGAAGCAGTGGAGCAGTTGTGCAGTCCTGCAGCTGTGCCATCCTGGATGAACTGGGAGGTGGTGGCCACGGACCTCTGCCATAGCAAATACTTTTAATATTCTCAACCACAAGCACAATTTAGTAACTAATCTATGGGGCACATTTATCAAAACTGTCTAAGGGCGAATTCACATTCAGGTTATTGAATTAACAGAGTTATTATGGAATTCTAGGGCAGAATGCAAAACGGAAGCCTTTAAGAGGCATTCATGTCTATGGTGGCACATAAAGGATCCATTATGCGAGATGGAAAAAATAGTCCTATTGACAGGACAAAATTTTCCGTCATGTATAACATAACCAAATGAAACCTTTATGTGCCCCTATAGACATGTATTAGTATGGAGCAAAATGGAATGCCTCTTAAAGGCTTCCGTTTTGCATTCTGCCCTAGAATTTCATTATATCTCTGTTATAACGGAACCTGTAACAGAATTCAATAACGTCAAACTGTCCTTGTTATCCATAGCAGCTAATCACAACACAGCTTTCATTTTACCAGAGCGGTTACAGAAATGACCTCATGTATTGGCTGCTATGGGCATCAGAGTTTTACTTTTAGACAGCGGTGATAAATGCGGCCCATAGATTTATACCTAGCGGCTGATTTACGATAACTGTAGGAAAGTGAACTATCTGAACCAATCACAGCACTGATTTCATGTTTGATGAGCAGAATTGGAAATGAAAGCTGAATTGTGATTGGTTAACAGGAGAGTTTTTCTTAGGACCGTTTTATAAATCTTGTGTATAGATTTTTATGTTTTGTTTTTTTTTTGCATTTTATGGACATACTGTATAAATTCATCAATATATTCATATGAAAATCCCCCCTCCCCCTCCTCAGTTCTTGAAGCACAGCTCCTGTCTGTGTCTTCACTGCAAGGCTTAGCACACAAGTGCTATTTGTTTTGTACAGATCTGAGCTCCACAGTCCACACATCTGTTGTGCTCCAAGCCTTGTATTTGCTGAATTCAATAGGAAAGGAAAAAAAATACAAGGCAGGAGATTAAAATGTAGGTACTTGACGGAAAGCTGGCTAGTGCCTGCTGCGGAGATGACACTGAGAACCGGAATACTAACAGCCTGGGGAATACTATGGGCAAACATACAGGATCAGTCTATTGCACGGCACAATGCCCATTGCACAGTATATAATAAATCATTGACCTGCCTAATTGCGTAAGTGAAAAAAAACATTTTATTATTTGAAAAGGATGACAAGAGCACATGTAGTTGTGTTCCACTAGAAGGAACAGGTGAAAAGCTGCTAATATATTTTCTACCTCTGAAAAATATGACCTTTTACAATAGACATGGAATGACATTTTTTTTTCTTTTATTATTTTTTATTTCTCCTACTTTGATTCTTTTTATCATCCGGCTGGCACCTGCTTTGCTTCTATGATATTTCTCAGCAGAATTGGCCTGATAAATAATAGCACTTGCATTCTGCTTGTTTGCTAATAGCAATCCGAGCTCTTTGTGTTTGGCCTTTCAGGATTCTGCTGCTCAGTAGAACGCTTAAAACGCGTTGGAAATTTTTTTTTTTTTACACAGCAATGTAAATTATCATAAAATCAAGTTTCGCATTTTATTCTACCTCTAAACATCCCTGAAGATATACATAGAATTACGAAATGCAAAGTGAAAAGGAATAAAGTATGATTTGCTGCACCCGGGTAAATGATATTTTACTTTACTAGCCAATGAATAGGGAAATAACGCTTACTGTGGAAGTTACTTCTCTCGCAGAGCTTATATAAGAAATAGAAAAGAAAATTCTTTATTGCGCTTTTGTATTTTTAGTAACTTCCCAAGCAATAAAACTAAATTGCGCAATGTATCTCAATTACATCTCACACTTGGTGAATAATTGTAATGGGAAGTTATAATGATATACACAAACATCAGGGAGATCATGCAAGATTTTAATTTTTTTTTTGTAGGCAGAGACAAGTAGAGAGCGAGAGATAAAAAATAACCAGCTTGCTCCTCCAGAGTCCACAGGGAGTCTCCTTGATGAAATGGCCACAGCGTGAGACTTCCCCCTGATTTAATCCCTGACAGTTAGATATCAGTAGAATAACACTGTGCGCAGTTTATATGATTTCCACTCTCGCAGTAGAAAGTATTACCGCACCAGCTTTAAGTCCAAGTGGCCCTGAAGGAGTTGTATTAACATATATTTTAATTTACTTGACTGAAGGCTAAGGAGCAGGCGACAGAAGCTACATCTTCAAAAGAATCTTACTAGTAAACATAGATCAGTGCACTTGAGTTCATTCAAATAGGGCAGTGGTCTACAGAAAGCAGCAAGATACAAGACTCAGTACTACAACTCACAGTAGGAAACATGAACAGCTATTTCTAGTCTACTGTGTAATGCCGGTTTGCAAAATAAATTACATAATGTTTTACCATTTTACACCCAGTGGACACAGGATGGCTAGGGGATACTATGTGTTGGGCATACTGGTAATTCCATGTTGGGGTAGATTTATGATTAAGGGACTTTTTAAAGGTAATTTTGCTGAAGTCTGCATTGCCATAATTTGTGCCAAATTTATAAAATGTCACATGATGAGTGATAAATTTGCCACATCCTTAAGTGTTTCTTGAGGTGTTTTTCCAATCTCTACACCACTCCTGAATTTTCATCTAACCACATCCTCTTTCCCACCCACTTTTCAAAAGGGAAGTGTTTTAATGTGGATTTTTGGATACGGGTATAAATAGGCTTAAACAGGGCTAATGATTTACCAAATAGTAGTAGCTTATAAAAGAAATACCATATTTTTCGCTTGATCATAAGACACACCGAGGTTTGAGAGGAGAAATATAAGAAAAATACATTTTTCCTGGCTGATACACACAGCCATTGATCTCAGCTAACTGGCCCAGGATGAATGAGCGCAGTCCCGGGCCTGTGATCACTCTGATTGGCTAGTTTGTACAGGATAGACTAGCTGGCTAAAGGTTCTGATCCCCAAAGTTTGTGACTGTGGGGATCAGAATTCTGTGAAAAGTATAAATCAAAAGACCCTCCCCATCCCCAGTCCTCGATGTGTCCCCCATGTCAGGATGGGTGGCGGTGCTCATCTTCCTCCCCCTTCCCTGCCGCAATCGTTGCTCATTCAGACGGTGCTCATTCAGTTTGCAAAAAAAAATAATAGCATTCCGCATTTTTGCACACCCTTAGACTTCAATGGGGCCATGTCCTGATTTTCACTGACAAGTATAGGACAAGTTTCATTTGTTTTGTGGGGCCGTGGAACATAAGAAAACATGGTGTGCTGTCCACATTTTTTGGGGCCCCATAGATGTGAATGGGTCTGCATCTAATCAGCAAAATTGCGGATCAGATGAGGAACGCAACATAAGGCCATCCAAATGAGCCCTAAGTGAGACCTCAGATCAGACCTCCAATCTTTATCAGGCCTTCAAATAAAACCCCAATCTTCATCAGACCCCAAATCAGACCACCAATCATCATTGTAACTCAATTCAGACCCCTAATCTTCATCAGACCCCCAAATCAGACCTCCAATCTTCATTAGAACTCAGATCAGACAGTAAAATAAATAAAATAAATTACCTCTTCTGCTCTGGATGATGCCACCACAATGCAGATCAAGCATGTTCATCCTGCACTCACTGCTCTTTGGCCTCTGCGGGGCTGCACTGTAGTGTGTCTTGACATCGCACAGCACTAGCTCATAGTGCACACCTAGAAGCACTACGTCCAGACACTATACACAATCAGTACACAGCACAGCGCTGCACCCAGAAGTCCAGGAAGCAGTGAGTACAGTCAGGGCTAGCAGCGCTACACTCCCCAATCCCCGCGCCTCCTTCATACTAATAAGTGCTTGCTTGCATACTGAAAACGCACATTAGCATATGCCTTTTACGATGCACTGTCATTTTTTTCCACACTTGTGTCTTATAAAGTGAAAAATACTGTATACAGCAGCAGGTACACTCCTCAAAATTGCAATGGCAAGACAAAAAAAGAACAAGCTGTAAGGTTATGCAAATTGAGGAAGTAACAAGTGTCTCTAAGATCTGCAGACGATCATGGTGCATAGCAAGATGGAAATGGAGGCTGGAATGGAGGTCTGTACTCTTCGGTGATGAGTCCTGTACTCTTCGGTGATGCAATCATAGACAGATATTGGTCTGGAGACCATGTGGGTAAATCTATGTACCGTAGAAGCCTTCACAAAGGAATGTCACACCGATTCTTCTCCCAGGATTATGGTGAGGGATGGCATAATGTATGGTAGCTGGACCCATCTAGTTTAGGAGCTACATTGACTTGTTCGTGGAAACAGTGGTATAGCCATTTCTACACAGTGTCTCAGGAACCATGGCAGCCAGCATGGTCTACAAGTGCTACCATTGCAATTGCCTGCAGCAGATTTCGATGATTTGCTTGCCCAAGAGCTTTCCGCATGGCAGAACTTTCCTCAGACAGCCATTAAAAACCTTACTGATAGCATGCCAAGGTGTGTAAGTGTATGTATTTCTGTATTCATAATCAATATTGAATAAATCAAGATTCAAGGTTTTGAATATTTTGCTTCCATTTTCATCTTTTGCATAGCATTGCATATCCCTAACATGTCTATTGATCCTGTGATTTCCATAATTCCACGATTTCTTCCTCTTGGTGTTGCAATTTCAATATCAAGGAGTGTATCTAATATATAAAACTGAATGTATGTGTGTATGTATGTATGTCCACTAAAGGAATCCACACTGTCGCAGCTACAATCACGAAATTTGGCACACAGGTACATCAGGTGTCCGGGAAGGTTTTAGAACGGGTCTCAGCTCTCCAGGACATACTGTTCCTGAGATATTCAAAAAAAAAAATGCATTAGCCAATAGAAGCCTGATCACATGACCCTTATCAGCCAATAGAAGCTCACAGGCAGTTAGTCTCCACACACACCAGGTTTCCATAACAACCTCCTGACGAAGCCTGCTTGAGGTGAAACGCTCGTCGAGGGTCATCGGTGGGTCCCCCCACTATCTCCTGACTATTGGCTGCGTTATCATTATGGGTAAGCATATGTTTTGACCCTCGGTTTAACAACTATGGATGGGTCTGTTTAGTGGCCATGTATTGCTTATAAGCATTTATACTAAACATATTTTTATATATACATAGATGGGCACTCTGTGTGCGCCCCTCCATTTTATTGTATTGTGGGTCAGCAATCTATTATATTAAGGGAGCACTGTACTGTCTTTGCACCATCCTTACTTAGGTTATGGTGGTGTATTTCAGTGGTTGTAATATTATTATGGTTATTTATGCTTACCACGTATCTATGTAATATTAAAATAGATACTACTATACAAGTCCATGATCATTGGTACTGGTGTAGTTGAGTGGTGTCAATAAAATTATTATGGTGCAGCATAGCATGAGCTTGTGGTGGGGACCTTAGGTTCCATTTCTGAGTGGGTCTCGGTACCCCTGCTTGGCTATCCACGGACATTATTGATAATGTTTGTATTACATGTGATTATGTATTATGTACAATAAACTTTACAATTTTTCTTAACATTTATGCATGGGCATTTGTAGTTTTTTGAGGGATCTTAGGAGGTATTTTGTGTCAGGTTATATGCACTGTTCATTGCAGATGTGAGGCTTGGAGTGTTTTTCCATAACAACCTAGACAGTTCACTGCTGTAGGTCTGCTTTAAAGGGGCAGAGCGCTGTGGATGACACTGTTAAAGGGGTATTCCGGTTACGATAACTATAACTTATGTTTTAGACTAATTCATCATCAATCTTTACCTCATATAATGTAAATTTCACATATTTACCATTCAGTAGTAACAAAAGATGTTTTCTTCCACTGCTACCAACTGTGTTTCCTCCTAAATTACTATGGCATCGACCTGTAATTCAGTACTTGGCATTTTTCCTCATTGTTGCCTTAAACCCCTGATGAAGCTAGCAGAGGCTGGTGAAACATGTTGGGGGGCAGTTGTTAGGTTTTAAATTCTGATTCAAGCCTAGCTGTCATTGTCTATATGATCATTCAGAAACTCTTGCAAATAGTTGTGGACTGCATGGGTCAGTGTGGCTAACTGACTGCAGTCCACATTTGAGTTTAAACTTTGGTAGTGGGAGTTTGTGCACACCCCACACCGAGTTACAGCAGTCATATACGCTCATTATTTAAGAATAGTGGCAGCAGACGTGGGCAGAGGTTTTTAAATCTTTGGTTTGCTCACTATTATTTCTTAAGCAGATTCAATAAAAGTTACATTTTAGAATCACATATAGATTTATCTGAGGAAATATTTGGTTATTGGCCTTTCAGTGGCTTTTGGAAATAATTGACTTGTAATTCAGGCCACCCTCAAAAGAAGAACTTAAAAGCCCCACCCCCAGGTCCCAATAAGTCACGCCCCTGACTCAGTCAGGCCATGCCCCTTCCACTCCGCATCTGACGGGGATTGAAAGGGTGACTTTCTCCCTGCAGCTCATGCTCAGACTGCATAGTGCTGCTGTCTGAGAGTGAGCTGTTCAAAAGGACATCCCTGTGTCCATCCAGGCCCTGGACATGACAGAGGATAGGAAGTCTGAAAGCCAGACTGTCCAGCCTCCCCCCCAACGTGAAGCCGTGCCACCGGTCCCCATGAAGCCCCACCCCTAAACACGAGGCCACGCCCCCTGGTTCTGTGAAGACACGGAGGAGAAGCTGTCTGAGCGTGATCCCAGAAGCTGTCTGATCCCTGTGTCTGTCCACGGCCCTGTGCCGGAGGGTGGACAGGGAGTCTGAAAGCCAGACTGTCCAGCCTAAAACTGGACCTCTGTCCACCCTAGGGGCAGGCTGATGTTAGGGTGGCCAGATGTCTGGCTTTAGGCTGGACAGTCCAGTTTTCTGGCTCCCTGTTCTCCGTCCGGCGCAATGCCTGGACGGACTCAGGGATGTCCACCCTTTCAGTAGCTCACACTCAGACAGCCAGGGGGCGTGGCCTTTAGTGGTGTGGCTTCATGGAGAACAGGGGTGCTGCTTTCTGGGTTGAAGACAGTGGCCACCCTAGCTACTGTGGAGGTCACAGTTAAAGGAGAGGGTGCTGTGGATGTTTCTGTTAAGGGGCGGGCACTGTAGAGGTCACTCTCGATATCTTTTAACGACACACACACAAACATTAAATTAAATAGATTAAATATACCCGGGCAAAGACAGGTCCTTCAGCTAGTATCTTATAAAAGTGGATAAAGAAAGAGTATCCTAGCTCGGCTCAAATCTTAGTAAGCTCTCAGCAATGCCCAAGATGGTTGATAGGAAAGATACTGGGTAGCATGTTCAAAAAGACATCTTAAATAGAGTTTACCCTCTGTGATAAACAGGGATTAATTATAACCTTAAGCTTCCCATACACATTGAATAGCTGTCTGCTAAAGAATCAGGGTCTGCTCAGACCCCGCAGGTCTCATTTGGCACCAATACACCCAGCGATCATGTAATAGAGCAACCAATAGAGCAGTATTCCTCAACTCCATGTGTTGAGAAATGTGCACTGTGGGCAGCACGGTGGCTCAGTGGGGTCCAGGGTTCAAATCCGACCAAGGGCAACATCTGCGTGGAGTTTGTATGTTCTCCCTGTGTTTGCATGGGTTTCCTCCAGGTACTCCGGTTTCCTCCCATACTCTAAACACATACTGATAGGGAACTTAGATTGTGAGCCCCATTGGGGACAGCCTGATGCTAATGTCTGTAAAGCGCTGCAGAATATAGTAGCGCTATATAATTGTGTATAATAAATATAAGTGTGTATAATAAATAAATAAATTCCAGTCCTCGGAGCCCATCAACAAGTCATGATTTGAGAACATCCCACAGAATAAATACCTTTAGTAAGTCTTGATGCAAAATTCAACACTAATTATATCACCAGTAAAATCCTGAAAACCATGAAATCCTTAAAACATTACCAACAAAGGAGCCCTGAGTACTGAAGTTGAGGGACACTGCAAAAGAGAACGCTTCTATGCAGCTTCCTCTATTTACACATTGAGCGCTATGCACCCGGCACAGAATAAGACAGAAGTGGTAATAAACCGCTTTTGTCTTCTCCTCGGGTCCCTGGCTGTCACTAATTATTAGATTGCAGGAGTTTTAATTCAAGTGCTTGTGTCAGGACCGGCAGTCATTGCACTCGTTCTGCTGGTCCTGTCTCTGACTCTGGTGGCGATGTGGTTGCCCGTGGCCAGGCTTCTTCCGCTATTTCATCAGGCTCCTCCTCCAGCCGATGGTCTCTGGCTGTGGATGCGTGTCCCAGGCAGGGGACGCGCGCGACGATCATAAGTGCCAGGGACATGGGTGGTGCGCACACTCGCTCGCGGCCTGTTACTGGTCGCCGGAAAACTCGAGCAATATAGTCTGTGTTTATTTTCTGGTTCATCTGGTATCTCATGTGTTAAGTTTTGTTCCTTGCATTCTCCTCCCAGTCAGCTGGTTGGGTGGGGTCTGCTAGGTATTTAAGGACCTCAAATGTGAGCCTTGCTGCCAGTGTTTGGAGTCTCCTTGCTACTACCTGGTTTGTTATTTGTGCTCTGAAGTTTAGATTCTAGTTTGTTCTTTGACCCTTGGCGTGTTTTGTGACTATTCTTGGCTTGCTGATTTTGTTCCTGACGTTCTCTCCTGGTTTTGACGTGGCTATCTGACTATCCATTTGGTTCTTGTTTGTCTGTCTTGTTTGTTTTCCCTTTCCCCTGCACTTTTGCTAGTGTATTTCGAGTCTTCAGGTTGTTCGACTCAGGAGGTAGCCTGAGTAGGCAATAGGCAGGGAAAGGGGTTGGGATTAAGCTTAGGGATCACTTTCCCCTTATCTGTGTATCCCAGCCCTGACAGCTTGGATTAAAGAAGCCCAGCTGCACACGTATATAAATGCTGTAGTGTGTATACACTAGCTCTAGTGTGTATGTGTATACATGATTAGACAGGAAATTAGATTGTGAGCCCCCGCCCCATCCCACCTAGATTTTAAGCGTCCAAGTGCAAGTGCAAGAATATGTTGGGGCCATAGGAGGAAGACCATCTTGGGTCATGAAAATCTAAAACGTATGATATTTTGCAAATAGTCAAATATTGAAATTATCACTATGGGGCATATTAAAGGGGTTTTCCGAGTTATATATATTGATGACCTATCCTCAGGATAGACTTGTATGAAAGCGATTCTTCCCATAGAAATGAATGGGGTGGTTAGGTGTAATTACACCTACTCACCACTACCCCTATTACGGCCAGCATGTAAACAGTGAAGAGGAGGCAGCGCTGGCATGGCGCGCGCCTCCTCTTCAAACAGCAGATCGGTGGGGGTGCCGTGTGTGGGACACCCGCCGGTTTGATATTGATGACCTATCCTGAGGATAGGTCATCAATATATATAACTTGGAAAACCCCTTTAACTAAGACCAGCGTTTTAGACGCCAGTCTTAATAAAACCCTGAACTGTTGGTGGATCCGCTGCAGTTATGCTGAAGCACTGGCCTCTTCATGACATTTTCTATACCTAAAACAGGCATAGAAAATAGTAAATAAGACGGGCCCTTCCCCACTCGTGATGCACCTGCTTTTTTAGACTTGAGCAGGGAGAAGTTGCAGATTGCGACAAAAGGACCTTTCTGCCGCAATCTGCGTCAGAAATACACTTAATTTAGGTGTATTTCTGTTTAATAAATGACCCCCTATGTTTTTATTACAGAAATAGATGCCACCTTTAGTATTTTAATCTGATATGGTTCTCATCTTTTTTATTAGTTCTACAGTGTATGCATTCACATTTTTTGTTACAGTGCCTTGCGAAAGTATTCGGCCCCCTGGAACTTTTCAACCTTTTGCCACATTTCAGGCTTCAAAAAAGATATAACATTTTAAATATTTGGTGAAGAATCAAAAACAAGTGGGTCACAATTGTAAAGTGGAACGAAATTTATTGGATCATTTAAACTTTTTTTGTAATAATAAAACTGAAAAGTGGGGCGTGCAAAATTAATCGGCCCATTTACTTTCAGTTCAGAAAACTCACTCCAGAAGTTCATTGAGGATCCCTGAATGATCCAATGTTGTCCTAAATGACTGATGAAGATAAATAGAATCCACCTGTGTGTAATCAAGTCTCCGTATAAATGCACCTGCTCTGTGAAAGTCTCAGGGATCTGTTTAAGCCTTAGACTCCCAGCGCCGTACATGTACGGCGCTGGGGTGATGCGGACGCATCACATTTCTAACAGCAGAGACTTGCGGGTACTTACCGCCATCGCCGGCGTCTTGCTGGGCCTTCAGATGCCGTGATGCGTACGCTTCCGGGTGGTTTACAGACGCCCCGAGTGGCCAATCGGGGTGTCTGTACACCATATGAAAACTGTAATCCTCGCTGGTGAGGATTACAGTTTTCAAACTGCAATTCTTATTCTGGCCACTAGATGGCAGGCCAGTATAAGAAATGAGCAATTCTTGGATTTATCTCCATCTAGTAAATCCCTGATTGCTCATAAAAAAACACAATATATTAGCTCATATTTGAGCATTAAAATAATCACAAAAAATTAAAACAAAAATGTTAAAAAATATATAAAAAATAAAAAATATATAAAAGTTCAAATCACCCCCCTTTCCGTATAATGAAAAAATAAATACCTAAATAACAATAAATATAGACATCATGGGTATCACCGTGACAAAAAACGCCCGTACTTTTAAAATATCTAAAAAAAATTCCAATACGGCGAATTGTGTGGTGGAAAAAAGCATCCAAATGGCGATTCGCTGTTGTTTGTCGCTTTTTTTTCTAAAAAAAATTAGTGATCAAAAAGTCATACACACCCCAGAATGGTATCAATACAAACTTCAGATCACCTCGCAAAAAATGAGCCCCCATACAGCTCCGTACACATAAATACCAAAAAGTTATAGGGGTCAAGATATGACAAAAAAAGGACAACTTTATAATTATTTTATCACTATCAAAACGCAGGAAAAACTATACATATTAGGTATCGCCGGATTCCTACACCATATGCAATATTAAATGGTGGCGTTGAAAAGTACAACTTGTCCCGCAAAAAACAAGCCCTCATACAGCTATGTGAACAGAAAAATAAAACAGTTATGGCTGTTTGAAGGCAGGGAGCGCAAAACGAAAATGCATGACCGAAAAAACCTCCGGTACTGAAAGGGTTAAAGCACAGAGAGCATCATGAAGACCAAGGAACACACAGGCAGGTCCGTGATACTGTTGTGGAGAAATTTAAAGCCGGATTTGGATACCAAAAGATTTCCCAAGCTTTAAACATCCCAAGGAGCACTGTGCAAGCGATCATATTGAAATGGAAGGAGTATCAGACCACTGCAAATTTACCAAGACCCGGCCATCCCTCTAAACTTTCATCTCAGACAAGGAGAAGACTGATCAGAGATGCAGCCAAGAGGCCCATGATCACTCTGGATGAACTGCAGAGATCTACAGCTGAGGTGGGAGAGTCTGTCCATAGGACAACAATCAGTCCAACACTTCACAAATCTGGCCTTTATGGAAGAGTGGCTAGACGAAAGCCATTTCTCAAAGATATCCATAAAAAGTCTTGTTTACAGTTTGCCACAAGCCACCTGGGAGACACACCAAACATGTGGAAGAAGGTGCTCTGGTCAGATGAAACCAAAATCCAACTTTTTGGAAACAATGCAAAACGATATGTTTGGCGTAAAAGCAACAAAGCTCATCATCCTGAACACATCATCTCCACTGTCAAACATGGTGGTGGCAGCATCATGGTTTGGGCCTGCTTTTCATCAGCAGGGACAGGGAAGATGGTTAAAATTGATGGGAAGATGGATGGAGCCAAATAGGTCCCTATTGGCCATCCATCTTCCCATCAATTTTAACCATCTTCTGGATGAAAACCTGTTGGAGTCTGCAAAAGACCTGAGACTAGGATGGAGATTTATCTTCCAACAAGACAATGATCCCAAACATAAAGCAAAATCTACAATGGAATGGTTCAAAAATAAACGTATCCAGGTCTTAGAATGGCCAAGTCAAAGTCCAGACCTGAATCCAATTTAGACTATGTGGAAAGAGCTCAAAACTGCTGTTCACAAACGCTCTCCATCCAACCTCAAAGAGCTTGAGCTGTTTTGCAAGGAAGAATGGGCAAGAATTTCAGTCTCTAGATGTGCAAAACTGATAGAGACATACCCCAAGTGAAGAGACTTGCAGCTGTAATCACAGCAAAAGGTGGCGCAACAAAGTATTAATGCAAGGGGGCCAAATAATTTTGCACCCCCCACTTTTCAGTTTTATTATTACAAAAAAAGTTTAAATGATCCAATAAATTTCGTTCCACTTCACAATTGTGACCCACTTGTTGTTGATTCTTCACCAAAAATGTAAAATGTTATATCTTTTTGTTTGAAGCCTGAAATGTGGCAAAAGGTTGAAAAGTTCCAGGGGGCCGAAAACTTTTGCAAGGCATTGTAAATGCATAGATTTCTCCAGCATTTCTCTACCAATAGGGGGAGGAAATAGATGTTATACAAGTAGTAGTTTTCAGGTGGATGAGACTGAGCTCCGGTACCAGAAACAGCCAGCAGATAAGTGTGGTGCTGGAAAAGTAGCAGACCCTTTTTTGTAGTCTGATACAACCCTCTAATGACAACTACTGGGATTGAGGTTTTCTGAGTTAATGCACTCAGTCCCATGAATAAATGTGATCTCACCATAATGATTGCTGGAGACTTTACTAATGGTTGCATTTGCTCCAGTTATCTAAAACTTCATGAAATGTCTCCTTATTCCAGGCATATTACAATATGCAAGTTTATTTATTGAAGACAAAAACTGCATTAAGGTATAATTGGATGGATGGGGAATTTGAGCCCACATAATAAGAGCTTTCCTTTACAACTAGTCTATCTGTGCAACACTCATTACAACTTATGCTGAGAGCTTATCTATCTGAGTTATCCTTCTCATCTGCCAGTTCATTATGCCAAAACCTTGATTTTCCTACCATTATCTCATGAATAAAGTTTAAACTCTTTGTTCTCACAAACGTTAAATATTCTCTTTATTAGTTTTTTGTGTTATTCAATCTTATGCTTTGTTTAATATCAATTTATATTAACTTCGTAAGCAGTGATTATACAGAAGTTGGAAGATCTATGAGGAATTAAGGAACACTTCTGATAACTATAAATTATATAAATGATAACTTATAACTAGCGTTGAGCGAATTCAAGTGCACAATGCGGACTTCTATCCGAATTTCAGGGAAAAATCGATTCACCATAAAGCTGAATTTCCTTGCGTTTCGTGGTAATGAATCGATTTTCCCTGAATGGCGGTAAAAAATAAAAAAAATCATACTTACCACATCTGTTTGAGCACAAAAAGCCGGCCGCTGTCATCTTGATTGAAGATCCCATGCAAAATCCACGATCCAAGATTTTGCGCAGGATCTTCAATCAAGATGGCAGTGTCCAGCTCTTTGCGACCAAATGAATGAGGTAAATATGATTTTTTTTTTTAATTTTACACTTTAATATTAATGCCAGATGCTGCGATCAGTGATGAACGCTGCATCTGAGGGGTACAATGACGGGGAGCTGCATAATCATCGCTCCCTTTCATTGAACCCACTACTTACAAAGAAATGCGCCTCATGAGTAATATGTCACAAAGCGTATTTTTTTGTAAAATTCGGTGAAGCAGCTGAATCAAATTTTCCAATACTCCGCTCAAATCGAATGAATTTTTCCAATACTTCGAATCAATTTTAACCCTTTTAGGACACAACCAATTTTTTGTTTTTGTTTTAGTTCTTTCTTCCTCGCCTTCCAAGAGCATATATATATATATATATATATATATATATATATATATATATATATGAAATTGTTTGTTTTCTGTTCACCTAATCATATGAGGCCTTGTTGCAAGACAAGTTGTATTTTTTATTGCCACCATTTAATTTGCCAGAGAAAAATTCTTTGTGGGATGAAATTGGAAAAAAATGGAAATTACAAGTTTTATTGGGTTTTGATTTTACAGCATTCAAAGTGTGCTAAAATAACACAAGATCCTTATTCTGCATGTCAGTATGATTCATTTATATAGTTTTTATTAGGTTTTACTATTATTTTTTATTATATTTGAAACATGATATTCTGACACCCATAACTTTTTCATACTTCTGTCTACAGAGCTATGTGATAGCTTTTTTGCCTTTTTATGTACCTTTTTTGAGGTACATAGGACTTTTTGATCACTTTTTATTCCATTTTTTTGGGGCGGGTGGGCTGACCAACTAAGGCCTCTTTCACACTAGGGTTAGTCCTGATCCGGCAGGTGAAGGGTGCTGCCGGATCAGGACAGCCGCAGGGACATTTGTGGAGCTGGAACCGCGCTCCGACCCCACACATGTCACACAGTACATACATACACACAGACACACACACATATACACAGACAAATACACATACATACTTACATGCTCCGGGCAGGTCTCCAGAGCGCCGGAGGAGCAGAACGGCACGCACAGGTAACGATTCCCCACAGCGCCCTCTACTGGGCGCCTGGTGGAATCGTCATCTGTCCGCGCCGTCCTTTTCCTCCTGCGCTCTGGAGACCTGCCGGGGAGCATGTAAGTATGTATGTGTATTTGTATGTGTATATGTCTGTGTATGTTTATGTGTATGTCTATGACTGTATGTGTGTATTGTGTGTATGTGTGCAGGTGACGGATCCGTCATGAACTCCATTGAAAGTCAATGGAGGACGGATCCGTTCACCATTGTGTCACACCAAACGGATCCGTCCCCATTGACTTTCATTGGGGGTCATTCCGGATCCGTCTTGGTGCGGATGCCTGGACCGGAGAGCAAACCGCAGCATGTCGCGGTTTGCTCTCCGGTCTGAAGACGGAACGGAATGCTTTCAGGAGCCTCAGTTGTCTTCAGTTCAGTTTTGTCCCCATTGACAATGAATGGGGACAAAACTGAAGCGTTTTATTCCGGTATTGAGCCCCTATGACGGAGCTCAATACCGGAATTACATAACGCTAGTGTGAAAGTAGCCTAAAAAGCAAACCCATATCAGTTTGCATACATGGAAAAATAGAAAAAGCTGGAAAATGACCCTTACAATGTTTGAATTAATACAAACAAACAAACAAATAAATAAAAATAAATCATGCTGCTTAGAGGGAAATACTGGCTTTGCTTATAGGGGTTGTCCAGTCCTCAATGAAATTGCAATTATTTTCATAGGTGAAAAGGGAGCATAACCTAGATAAGCTAGCATAATCTAGATCTCTAGTTGCAAGCAAGACAGTTTCGCTTGGAGATTCGCTTGGACAGGTGGTCTCCTTAAGGATGTTTTCCCAAGGCATCATACTCAGCCAGTCAGAATTCAACCCCATACTGATGGGTGCCCACAAAGAACTGTCTGAGATTGGCTGCATGGGTTGGTTACTGTCCCATGTTCCGAGGATTATTGAAAAAGCCAAACATTGACCTATAGAAGACTCCTTCCAATAGGTGGCACTAGCGAGACTGTTCTCTTTCTCTGAGAGATACCTCTTTGTATATGAAATAGAGGATTTTGAAGCTGACACACATACTGTTCCTTCTCTTACAGCATAAATGTATGTTCTAATCATATACAGATGTAGGAGATCTGATATGTTACAGGCAGTGTTCAAACTCCTGGTAATTTTACATAGCACCAAAACCTGTTCCTACATCATTGATAGATCCTGCGCCTCTTGGATTCTTCTATTACATTGTTGAGTTAACCAATTGAGTATTTGCATTAACATGAGGACAAGCTATGAATATAAATGCACCTATCTATTCAGACAACTGAATACTGACCGAATCTCTAAATCTCTGTGATATTAAAATGATTGGGTGTTATGTATTATGTATATAATATCTCTTAATAATATAAAAATGAGTTTCTGTCTGTCTGTCTGTCTGTTCTCTATGCGCGACCAAACTACTGGACCGATTTTCACCAAATTCGGCACACAGGTACATCAGGTGTCCGGGAAGGTTTTAGACCAGGTCTCATCTCTCTAGGACGTACCGTTCCTGAGATATTCCTAAAATATGATCTCCATTAGCCAACATTACAACTGGGAACTTTGGTTTTAAACTCCAACTGCCATTCTCTGCAAAGGCACACACAGGGAGGGCAGGTTTCCATAACAACCAGGTAATTATCAGCAGCTGAGGATCTCATCCATTTCTATTCACTGACACTGTTAAAGGTATTCCGGTTACCATAAATATAACTTATGTGTTTTTCTATTACTACAGTTCAGTAGTAATAAAATATGTTTTCCTCCACTGCTGCCTATTGCGTGGGCTCATAAATAAGCATGGTATTGACCTTTAATTCAGGCCACCCTAAAAGAAGTACTTAAAACCCCCGCCCCAGGTCTCACTAAGTCACACCCCCAACTCTGTCAGGCCACACCTCCTTTCACTCCGCAGCCAACAGAGATTGAAAAAATAAAGGTAAAAATCAACTTCTGTCAGCTGCAGGGATGGGTGGGAGGTTGACTTTCTTTCTGCAACAACACACACAAACATTAAATAAAATAGATTAAATACGCCCATGCGAAGCGTCTTGCGAATCCACGCCCCCGACTCTGTAAGGTCACGCCCCCTCCCACTCTGCAGCCAATGGGAATTGAAAAAATGAAGGTAAAAATAAACTTTTGTTTGCTGCAGGGGTGGGAGGGTGAATTTCTCTCTGCAACGACACACAAAAATTTTAGATGAAATAGACTAATTATAGACTACAACTGTTCGAAGCCTTTTGCTAAGCCACGCCCCGTCTCTGTCAGGCCACACCCCCTCTCACTCCGCAGCCATTCTGCAACGACACACAGAAACATTAAATGAAATAGATTAAATGCACCTATGCGAAGCGCTTTGCTAAGCCACACCCCGACTCTGTAAGGCCACGCCCCCTCCCACTCCACAGCCAACAGGGATTGAAAAAATAAAGGTAAAAATCAACTTCTGTCAGCTGCAGGGATGGGTGGGAGGTTGACTTTCTTTCTGCAACGACACACAGAAACATTAAATGAAATAGATTAAATACACCCATGTGAAGCGTCTTGCTAATCCACGCCCCCGACTCTGTCAGGTTATGCCCCCTCCCACTCCGCAGCCAACGGGGATTGAAAAAATAAAGGTAAAAATAAACTTCTGTTTGCTGCAGGGGTGGGAGGGTGAATTTCTCTCTGCAACGACACACAAAAATCGTAGATGAAATTGACTAATTTTAGACTACGACCATTCAGTACTAATAAAAGATGTTTTTTTCCACTGCTACCCATTGCGGGTCCCCATAAATTACCATGTCATCGACCTGTAATTCATGCCACTCTGACCCCTGCCCCAGATCTCGGGAAACCACGCTCCGACTCTGTCAGGCCACGCCCCCTCCCACTCCGCAGACAACGGGGATTTAAAAAATGAAGGTAAAAATCAACTTCTGTCAGCTGCAGGGGTGGGAGGGAGGTTGGATTTCTTTCTGCAACAACATACAGAAACATTAAATGAAATAGATTAAATATACCCGTGCAAAGCAATGTTTTCTTCCACTGTTACCCATGGCGTGTCCTCATAAATTACCATGGCATCGACCTGTAATTCTGGCCACCATCAAAAGAAGGACTTAAAACCCCGCCCCAGGTCTTGCAACGTCACGCCCCCGACTCAGTCAGGCCATGACCCCTCCCACTCCGCAGCCAATGGAGATTGAACAATTGAAGGTAAAAATCAACATCTGTCAGCTGCAGGGATGGGAGGGAGGATGACTTTCTCTCTGCAACGACACACAGAAACATTAAATGAAATAGATTAAATATACCCTGCGCAAAGCAATGTTTTCTTCCACTGCTACCCATTGTGTTTCCTCAAATTACCATGGCATTAACCTATAATTCAGGCCACCCTGAAATGAAGGACTTAAACCCCCCTCCCGTGTCCCATTAAACCACGCCCCCTCCCACTCCGCAGCCAATAGGGATTGAAAAAATGAAGGTAAAAATCAATTTCTGTCAGCTGCATTGACTTTCTCTCTGCAACGACACACAGAAACATTAAATAAATAGATGAAATACCCAGGCGAAGCCGGGTCTTTCTGCTAGTACTGTATAAATGTGAGGACAAAGATTCTCATGCACACATGGAGTTTTATAGTGGATTTAAACAAGGAAACTCATGATCTTTAGGGTATGTCCACACGTAACAGATTTACTTTGGATTTTTCCGTAACATATCTGCAGTTCTTCAAAAGAAATCCACAGGGAAAGTCCGAACCAACTTTGGTGCCCATTTGCTTGAGGATTTGATGCAGAAAATGGTGCAGAAGATTTTGGATGAAGATGTTCCTTCTGAACTGCAATGATACTGAATAAAAATATACAGTAGAAGTCAATGGTGAAACATTACAGCTATTATTGCAGGCCAGTTTCTGCATGGATAATTTGCAGTATATGGATTATATTTCTACAAATTTCATCCATCCGGATGGAAAATCTGCAGCAAACACATTACATGTTGACGAGTCCTTGGGGTCAAACTAGAAATGTGATGACTAACCCCCAGCACTCCAGCTGTGGTAAAACTACAATTCCCAATATGTACACTTGCTTGGCTGTTCTAAGAACTCCATAGAAATAAATGGAGCATGCTGTGAGTTGTTTCACCACAGCTGGAGTGCCAGAGGTTAGCCATCACTGGACTAGACCAACAAATAATCCTCTCAAGGTCCGAGATTCAGACACACTTGTTGGACCCTTGTACAAGGGTTCATCATCAGATAACTCTGGAGTCAACCATTTGTGATGCCATTGGTGCCCTGACTATATTTCATATATTTTGTTCTGGATTCTTACATAGTTCCTACATATAACACTGTATAGAGATTATCAACACTCACTGTCCCAAGCAGAGTCCACTGTCTAACTTTCTTATCTCAGTTGAGTACAATGGGTCCATTTTATAAGAAGCCAATAAATTTTTCTGCATGTT